>CM070785.1:24195000-24251462 GCA_036346955.1 Dipus sagitta
AAACCATTGACTTCTATACCCTGAGTTCGCTGTCGTCCCCTGCTGGCAGACTTTTGTCACAGGCGTCTGACCCTAGAAATTTGATACTTTGACCAGAGCCAAAGTACGTCTCACTGCATTTGCTTAGCACCAACCCACACCCCATCTGTCAGGCGGAAGTGGCTATTCCCAACAGGCTAAACTGGAATTCACTGCATATTCTCAAGGTGGCCTCCAATTCACAGCTATCCTCCTACCTCTGCCTCCCAAGTGCTGGGATTCAAGGAGGAATGTTACCTTTTTAATAGAAATGACTAAGAGGTAGAAGCCTAAGTTGGAGGGTGAGCTGTAATTAAAGGAACCCATGGAGTACTACTTCCCAGTCCAAGCCCGGCCCACTGCAACATGATACACTAAACTAATTTACATAAAAGAGAAATTCAACACCGATGTGATCGCTGGATATTCGATGATTAGTTGTCTTGGAGCGCCACCTGGTGGTTATGAGAACGCTCCTCTCAAGAAACATCCTGTTTGTCTCTCATTTACATAATGCGCACTGCTTGCTGGGAACTTACATGTACTCACCCTAACCACAAGAGGACTATTAGAGTATAGGTACGTTTGCCACAACTGGCAAGTTATTTGAACATTTTAAAATGTTCTTACATTAAGGTTTAAGAAAAGAGTTTTCTTCTAACTCGGATTGTTTTTGTGCACCTTAGGCTTTTTATTTGTTGTCATTTCATACTTCAACTTAAAATCGCAGTTTTTTTATATGCTGTGTTTCTTTTGACGTTTTGTTTCTGGCTTTAAAAATTTTTTTTTTGTTCAGTTCTATATACTTGAGAGTGGCAGGGAAAGGAGAAGGCAAAAAGAGAGAAAGAGAAAATGGGCGCGACAGGGCTTCCCGCCACTACAAACGAGCTCCAGACGCGTGCGGCCCCCTTGTGCATCTGGCTAACGTGGGTCCTGGAGAATAATGACCTCGAACCGGGGTCCTTAGGTTTCACAGGCAAGCGCTTAGCCGCTAAGCCATCTCTCCAGCCCTTATTTCTGGTTTTAATGTTTTGACTTCTTTCAATGTTTTATTTTTGTATCTGTAAAGCAGACAATGGGCTTTCTTTTGCTTATCTCAAACGAGCTCCAGACGCATGTGTCATCTTGTGTATCTGCCTTATGTAAAATGTCTTAATCTTTTATTTGCAATCCTGCAGAGAAGTCAATGGGCGCCCCAGGACCTCTAAGAAGGAACTCCATTTTTGCGTATGTGGCTTTGCGTGGGTATTGGGAAATTGAACTGAACTTGAAATTTGTCTTTAGGTTTTGCCGGTTAACGTCTTAGCCAATGAGCCATTTCATCCTCTATTTTTTTTTTTTCAAACAAACTGAAATGCATGTAACTTGTTAAACCAGGTATCTTTTAATATAGAGGAAGAAAGCAAAACTAAGCTTTTCAAATAGACCTGGGTGTTCAGCTGAAGTTTCAAGCTCACTTCAATGGTTAGAGTGATGATAATCTCTTCAAATGCACTCCTGCAGATACCTGCCTCTTAAAGGACATTGGAATGTATATGCGCACAGATGATACGTGAGAATTTGTCTTCCCACTTAGCACCTATTCGCTACAACTCCAGGGCACAACTTTTTCTTTCTTTTTTTTTTTTAAGATTCTGGTTTTTTTTTTTTTTTTTTTTTTTTCCTTCTGGTGAACAGTTCTCTATTGTCATTGAAATGGGTTTATAAGCGTCTGAGGGTGGGGAAAAGACCCTAAGGGGATTGGTGGATTTAAAGATTGCTAGTCTAGTAGGCAATGGTTGGTCAGGTGATCTAGGGTCTGAAGATAAGCAGTTTCCCAGGCAACTGGCCAAAGGCCACAGAGTTATGGGCAAAGCCTAAGTCTTATCCGAAAGTCCAGGTATCCCGTGCTTGCAGAGGAAGTGGCTTTACTTCCTGCCGATCTCAGGTTCCAGGATTTTGTCCCGGGGTCCAGGCTCACTGCAACCCTCCTAAGGATTGGGGGAGGAGCTACCCTGCCTGTCCAGACCCCAAGATGTGACCGCGGTTCAGGCTGCTGCTACCCCTCCATAGCCTGGGGCCTTTCTGTCAGACAGTTTAGGTTTGTTTTAACCCAGGACCCTGCCAATGTCCGACAGCTCACCGCCCCCTTAAATTTTTTTTATTAACTTCCATGATTGTAAGGCTTATTCTTATTAAACTTGGCCTTTTAATTCATATTTCGGCTCTTTTTGCGGTAGGGTCTCACTCAAGCCCAGGCTGACATCGACCTCTGCCACCTTAATGCTAGGATTAAAGGTGTGTGCAACCATACCTGGCAAACTTGACATTTTTTATTTTTATTTTTTGGTTTTTAGAGGTAGGGTCTCTCTCTACTCAGGCTGAGGTGGAATTCACTATGTAGTCTCAGAGTGGCCTTGAACTCACATCGATATGCCTACCTCTGCCTCCCAAGTGCTGGTATTAAAGGCGTGCACCACTGCGCCCGGCTCAAAACTTGCCCTTAAAAATCATTTATTATTATTATTATTATCATTATTATTTTTTTTTTTTTTTCGAGGTAGGGTCTCGCTCTGGCCCAGGCTGACCTGGAATTCAACATGTCTCAAGCTGTCCTCGAACTCACAGCGATCCTCCTACCTCTGCCTCCCGAGTGCTGTGATTAAAGGCGTCGCCACCACACCTGGCAAAATTTGGCCTTCTTTTTTTTTAAAGTGCTGGGCGTGGTGTTGCACGCCTTTAATCTCAGCACTCTTTTTTTTTTTTTTTTTTTTTTTTTTGAGGTAGTGTAGCGATCCTCCTACCTCAGCCTGCTGGGATTAAAGGCGTCCGCCACCACGCCCGGCTCAGCACTTAAAAAAAAAAAATTATTATTATTTATTTATTTGAGAGAGAGAGAGAGAGAGAGATAGATACAGAAATACGCAAGTGAAGAGAGAGAGAATGGGCGCACCAGGGCCTCCAGCCCTGTAAACGAACTCCAGATGCATTTGCCCCCTTATGCATCTGGTTTACGTGGGTCCTTTAGCTTTGCAGGCAAGCGCCTTAACCGCTAAGCCATATCTCCAGCGCCTCCCCTCTTTTAAAAATATTTTATTTATTTATTTATGAGCGAGAAAGAGACACAGAATGGGCACACCATACCGCTAAACCATTTCCCCAGTCCCCAGAAGTTGGCCTTTTTTTTTTTTTTTTTTTTTTTTTTTTGGTTTTCGAGGTAGGGTCTCACTCTAGCCCATGCTGACCTGGAATTCACTATGGAGTCTCAGGGTGGCCTCGAACTCACGACGATCCTCCTACCTCTGCCTCCCGAGTGCTGGGATTAAAGGCGTGCGCCACCACGCCCGGCAAGTTGGCCTTTTTTAAGGTCATGTTTTATTGACCTGTAATTTGAAGGATATACTATTAAACGAACTTTTACCAGGCTATGGACCTAACTAGGTCTGCTTCCGTTTTCCCAGCTGTTTTCCACGTTAAAATGCCGGCAAGTGCGGAGTAGGCTTATATGCTGTGAACTCTATCATCCACCAGGTGGCGCTCCGGGCCCGTTAGTCATCTCCAAGAGGAGGTCAGCCCGTTCAGGCAATTACTCACCCAGAGTGACGCTTGGACTAGAACGTGACACCCATAGTTTCCCAACCTGTTGGGACAATATCAAGCATAACACAAGATTGTGCTCAGAATGGAGCATTACGATAGTTTATTTTTATTTATGTACTTCGCTCTAACCTAAGCTGATCTGGAAGTCATTCTGTAGCTCCAGGCAGGGCTCAAACTCATAGCGATCTTCCTATCTTAGCCTTCAGAATGCTAGAATTAAAGACATGTGCCACCAAACTCAGATTCAAGATGATATTTTAAAACCCTGTACTGGGGCTGGAGAGATGGCTTAGCAGTTAAGGCACTTGCCTGCAAAGCCAAAGAACCTAGGTTTGATTCCCCAGGACCCACGTAAACAAAATGCACAAGATGGCTCAGGTGTCTGCAGTTTGTAAACAGTGGCTTGAGGACCTGGCGCTCCCATTCTCTCTGTCTCCTTCTGTCTGACTCTGTGTCTCTGAAATAAATAAATAAAAATAAAAGTAAAACCCTTTGGTGAACACAAATTGGAAGGTGGAAGGGGACCCCTGTTCTGTCACATGTCAGAACCATATTCAGGTGTTTTTGATGTTATGTTGAAGGCTTTTGCCAATACAGTAGGCTATAGTAAATCCTTTCCCTTAGTAGATGAGACAGTATTATCTGAAAGGCCCAAGACAACCAATGAGAAAGATGTTGTCACCATTAAGTAAACAACACAACATGATTGCATATGAATTGTTATCTATGATGGATTTTGAAAAGGATAAAAAATTAATGACAACATTCAACAAAGGACAGCACTTAAAATACGGCATAAAAACACAAAGAAGTAAACAAGGGTTAAACATAAAGATGTAAATGTTTTACAGCTTCAAAAATTTTGGATCCAAGTCAAAGCTGGACACCTCCATCAACACCCACTGCAGCCCCTGGCTTCCTCCTTCATTCACAGGTCATTTCCATGCCTCTCCAGTCTCTTGTCAGTTTTTCCACACACTCAAGAAGAGATGCAAGTAGATAGTCCCCAGTCTCTCTCCACAGTGACAGCATGCTGTGATTATTGCTCATTATTTTGTCACCCGCATTGCTTGATGGCTCACAGCTCCAGCTTTTTGCCTGCCTCCCTGTAATGCAGTGAGCCCTCCATTTCTGGCAGATGTGATGCGAAGCTCTATCAGCAGATGGCGACAGAAGACTATCATAGAAAGGGGCTTTATTCCAGGTCTTCTGCTTCTTTGCGCACAGCATCAGTGTCTGTTCATTTACACACTGGGGATTTTTCATTCAGCCACTGACATATGATAGCGCACTGTCCTGTACTTACGTGGTGCAGAGATTGTAAACACATCATATGAAGCTTCAGCTTGAGGTTTCACAGTAATTGAGCTGTCTGGTGTTGATTGTGAAGTGCCAACTGCAGTAAAGGCCTTTGGAAACAAGACGCAGCTACATTTGAGAGCGAAGATAGTCAGAAACACTACTGGGTCCAAGGTACATGATGGACATTCCTGAGTGATTGGGGTGTTCACAGAGGAAAGATGGCATTGGAACCTTCAACTCCAACACCAGCATCTGTGAAGGACATAGCTTTGTTTGTTAATTCAGTTGGGAGCTTTAAAAATATTGTTTATTCATTTATTATTTTTAATCAAAGAGAAGAGAGGCAGGCTGTCGGGAGCTGCAGCTTCTCTGAGACCTTGGGGACTGCAGCTGGTCTTTGACCTCTTGACACAGAGGCAATTAACTTAGGGTCTTGTTGAAACAGGCACCAGGCATAGAGGCCTTATCATATGGCCTTGGAGAAGTGGGTGCCAGACACAGAGGCATAAATTATTATACGACCCTGGTTACTCTTAAAACACAGAACCTTGCCACTTTAAATGATTTTCAGAAATTGCTAGGAGATATTAATTGGATTAGGCCTTACTTAAAACTTACTACTCATGAATTAAAACCTTTATTTAATATACTACAGGGGGACTCTAATCCTTCTTCTTTTCGTTCTCTTACACCTGAAGCTTCTAAAGCATTAATTACAGTACAAAAGGCTATAGAAGAACAATTTATCACTTATATTGACTATAGTAAAGAGTTGTGGTTACTTGTATTTCCTACCCCATATACTCCAACAGTATTGTTGTGGCAAGGAGCCCCTATACTATGGGTGCATCTTGCATCTTCCCCTCCAAGAACTGTCACTCCTTATTATGATGATGTTGCTAAAGTAGTGGTGGAAGGAAGGGCTAATTCTATTAAATATTTTAGAATAGAACCACAGGTTATCTGTCAGCCTTATAATTCAAAACAGGTTTCTTGGCTGTTTGCTTTTTCAGATACTTGGGCATTATCCATGGCAGGTTTTGCAGGAAGCATTGGTAATCATTACCCTAAACATAAATTGATTCAGTTCTTCATGCAACATCAAGTCATTTTTCCTTGCAATACACAATTTTCTCCTATCAAGGAGGCTATGTTGGCCTTTACAGATGGATCTTCTTCTGGCCTAGCTGCTTATTCTTTAAATGGACAAACACATACTTTTAATACTCCTTATAAATCTACACAGTTTGTAGAACTGGCAGCCTTTAAAGCTTTATTACAACATACTGCTACTATATCTGTTAATATTTACACTGATAGCCAATATATTGTCCGCTCAGTTCCTTATTTAGAAACCTGTAGTAGAATAAGTCCTTCTCCTACTGTTTACAATTTGTTTGCACAGGTTCAACTTTTGATTCTCCAGCGCTCAACACCTTTCTATGTAGGACACCTTCGTGCTCATTCTGGCCTCCCCAGACCCTTAGCTCAGGGAAATGCTATTACAGACAAGGCTACTAGAATTTTTTCTGTGGAAAAGCTATTAATGCTCATAAGCTTCATCATCTTAATGCTAACACACTACGTCTTAAATATAAAATTACACGTGAACAAGCACTACAGATTGTTAAAAATTGTCAACGATGTCTCACATTTTTACCTGTGCCACACCATGGTGTCAATCCTTGAGGTTTGACTCCTGGCCATTTATGGCAAATGGATATAACTCATGTTCCTGAGTTTGGAAAAATGAAATTTGTACATGTTTCTATTGACACTTATTCTGGTTTCATTTGTGCTTCTGCTCAAACGGGAGAAGCTACTAAACATGTTATTGCTCATTGTCCTCATTCTTTTAATATTCTAGGAGTACCTAAACAACTGAAAGCAGGTAATGGTCCAGGATATACAAGTGCAGGATTTAAGCACTTTTGTTCCTCTTTTAATATTGAGCATGTTACTGGAATTCCTTATAACCCCCAAGGGCAAGGTAGCATTGAACGAGCAAATGGAACATTAAAAATCTGGTTACAAAAAGCTAAAAAGGGGGAAATGACACAGGGATCAGTAACAAAATGGCTAAATCATACTTTATTTATTTTAAATATTTTACCTTTGGGTGCAAAAGGGTTTTCTGCTGCTGACTATTTTTGGCATGCACAAACCAAAACTAGTTATGCTAAAGTAAGGTGGAAAGATCCATTGACTAACAAATGGAGTGGACCTGACCCTATATGGGGATGAGGATCTGTTTGTATTTTTTCACAGAAAGAAAATGGAGCCAGATGGTTGCCAGAACATTTGGTCTGGTATACAGGCCATGAGATCAAACAAGAGGACACTGCTGATCCTGATAATATGGTGTCATCTACATTTTGCTTACAGTGAAGTCTAATGGACTGTCCTCAGGACTGTGGTGGTCAGACAATGGACATCCGCAAACTTATATGTGGAAAATTGCTGCTGCTATGGGAGGTATCAAGGTTACATCTGACAGCAATAATCCAAATAGTCTTCCAAAGGGAACTGTTATGGCCTGTGTTACACCACCTTATGCCCTGATGTTAGGAAATATAAATATTACTTGGCATCATGGGTCTGAAGGAATGTTTAATGTTACCTGTGATAATTGTAGTCTGTCCAATTGTATTTCTCATGATTCTAAAACTGTAATGATTGTCAAACAACCTGCTTTTGTTATGATTCCTGTAAACCTTTCTAAGCCTTGGTATTCTGACAAGGGTATTCAAATACTAGAGGAGGTTAAAAATAGTTTAAGTAGACAAAAGAGAGTTGTAGGTTTAATTATTGCTGGGATTGCTGCATTTATTACATTGTTAGCTTCTATTACTACTGCTGCTGTTGCTCTTGCACAAGAAGTTCATACTGCACACTTTGTTAATAATCTAGCTAAAAATGTTTCTGTTGCTTTGGAAACTCAAGTAGCCATAGACAAGAAGTTAGAAGAAAAAATAGATGCTTTGTTTGATGTAGTGAAATATTTAGGAGAGCAAATTCAAGGATCGAAGATTAGAGCTCGATTGGAATGCCATGCAAATTACCAATGGATCTGCATCACTTCTAAAACTTACAATGCTAGTTATGAAGATTGGGTAAAGGTCAAAATGCATTTAGAAGGAATTTGGCACCATGATAACATTTCGTTAGATTTGGTTAGTTTACATTCAGAAATTCTAGCTATACAGAAGAGTCATCTTGATTTTGACGCCACTAAGGCTGCTAATGATTTAATTGCTGCAATTAAGTCTGTGTTGCCTGGTTGGGACTCTCTGAGTTCCTGGATAGGCAGCTTTGCAGCTGTGGGAGTTTGCCTTCTGCTTCTCTTATGCCTATTGCCTATTTTCTTCAAGTGTCTAATGAGGTCTATTGTAAATGTTCACGCAGAGGTCTGAGCTATGCACTATAGAACACGTTCTTGGCTTCCTCAGACTTTATCCTAATTCTCCCTGAATTTTATCTGGCTGGTAGCCAGAGATGGGTAAGATTGGGGGAGGAGGCATCCAACCTAAGACAGGGCACGTATTGAAGGATAATACGTTTGTCCAATGATGGGTAAGGATGTTCTTCTGCCTCTGACAACCTAAGACAGGCACAGTCGCTTCTTTTAATAAATAAAGAAGGGGGAGATGTCGGGAGCTGCAGCTTCTCTGAGACCTTGGGGACTGCAGCTGGTCTTTGACCTCTTGACACAGAGGCAATTAACTTAGGGTCTTGTTGAAACAGGCACCAGGCATAGAGGCCTTATCGTATGGCCTTGGAGAAGTGGGCGCCAGACACAGAGGCATAAATTATTATACGACCCTGGTGAAGCTGACTTTAGGCATGTAGGCATTGCTGAAAAAAGTTTTCTTTTCTGTATATAAGCTTGTGTTTGACTGAATAAACCTGAGCCTTGATCAGAACTTGTCTTGGCCCCATTCCTTGTGTTCTTGTCTCAGATTCATTCCCACTCCCTCCTTCGAGGTCTGTTTCGACTTGTGCTGCAGGCCGGCACAGCAGGCAGAGAGAATGGGTGCACCAGCGCTTCCAGCCACTGTAAATGAATTCCAATGTATGCACCACTTTGTGCATGCGGCTTTTTATGTGAGTATTGGGGAATCAGACTCAGGTCCTTAGGCTTTGCATGTAAATGCCTTAACCATTTAGCCATCTCTCCAGCCTTCATTTGGGAATTTTTGAAAAGGGTCTCACTATAACCCATGCTGACCTGGAGCTCACGCTATAATCCTTCCAAACCTCAAACTCATAGGGATTTTCTTACCTCATTTTTGTCATGGCTGAAGTTAAAGGTATGTGCTGCCACACCTGCTTTAGAACATGGCTTTTGTGACAGACCTAAACAAAGGACTGCACTTCTTAAAAATAAGTAGCAGATATTACTAAAATTGAAAACTCCCTTTTTTTCTTTACAGGTGGCAATTCGGTGTTGCACAAAGCTTGCGGAAGACCCCTTCCTAAGGTCATAGAAATAACAAATAATTGGTGGGGACTCCCCTGCCAGCCAAGCTGCCTGCAGTTAAACCCTGAAAAGATAAAGGAAACTAATACCACCAATGGCAATGGCTTTCAGAGGCTTGTCATCTGACCACCTGGAGTGTGCATCTAGGGGATTCAAAGAAAATTCTTGAATGTCTTGAATGACTCCAGCTTGACTTGGTCTCTGCTGTGAGGCAGCCTATTTGAATTGTTGGTTTGCAATATGACACACTACTACTCTTTACTTACCCAAAAGATGCCAAGTCAACATATTACAGTGAATCTTGTACATCAATATTTATTGAATTATTATTCACAGTAGCTAAGTTATAGAATAAATAACAGAGGAATGCATCAAAAAACTATGGTTTATCCTCAGAATGGATATTTTTTCAGGCATAAAGAAGAAAAACTCTTCAAGTGTCAGGTATTTTGGTTGCAGCAATGCAAAATAACTAATATCAATATACATATCTATGCAGTCATCTACATATGGGTTTTGGGCTAGGAATATAGTTCAGTTGGTAGAGCACCTGCCTAGAACACGCAAGGCCCTGATTTTAAAAAAAAATTTTGTTCATTCTTATTTATTTATTTGAGAGTGACACAGAGAGAGAAAAAGGCAGGGAGAGAGAGAGAGAGAGAGAGAGAGAGAGAGAGAGAGAGAGAGAGAAACAGAAAGAATGAGCGCACCAGGGCCTCCAGCCTCTGCAAATGAACTCCAGATGCATGTGCCCCCTTGTGCATCTGGCTAACATGGGTCCTGGGGAACCAAGCCTCGATCAAGGGTCCTTAGGCTTCACAGGCAAGCGCTCAACCGCTAAGTCATCTCTCCAGTCCAAGGCCCTGATTTTTTGAACACTTAGTACAACTGATATTGTGGTTCTTGCCTGTATCCCAGCTCTCAGGAGCTAGCAAGATGATCAGAGGTTCAAAGTCATACTGAGCTATACAGAAAGGCTATCCTAGACTACATGAGACCCTGTTTTTTGTTAAACAACAACAACAAAAATCTTCTTCAATGTGCATCTTTTTTTTTTTTTCTTTTCAGTTTTTCAATGTAGGGTGTCTCATTCTAGCCCCGGCTGACTTGGAATTCACTATGTAGTCCTAGGGTGGCCTCCAAATAAAATACAATATTTAAGAAACAATTTAATTTGTGTACATGTGTGTGTGTGTGTCTATTGCTGCAACAAGTCTCTTGTGGGTACAAACAAGTGAGAAATGCATGTATCACTTTTTTTGGTTTGCTTAAAAATTTTTTTTTAATTGACAACCTCTGTATATATACACAATATAAAATATATACACAATATGAAATGATCATACTGTCCTCCCAACACCATCTCTTTTCTCCCTACTGGATAGTACTTCACTGACTCCCTTCTTCTTTCAAATAAGTGCCACTTCTACCTTTCAATTTGGATGGCATCATTTTTCCTTTCTATTAAACATGTTTTGTGCAGGTAGCATCTCCAAGTCCCATTTAGCCAGATGCACAGTGATGCAAGCACACAAGGTCACACATGTGCACAAGGGGGCGCATGTGTCTGGAGTTAGTTCACAGGGGTTGAAGGCCCTGGCCCACCCATTCTCTCTCTCTCTCTCTCTCTCTCTCTCTCTCCTCTCTCTACAAATAAATAATTTAAAAGCTAAAATATTTTAGGGGTGGAGAGATGGCTTAGCAGTTAAGCGCTTACTTATGAAGCCTAAGGACCCCGATTTGAGGCTTGATTCCCCAGTACCCACTTGAGCCAGATGCACAAGGTGGCACATGCATCTGGAGTTCATTTGCAGTGGCTGGAGGCCCTGATGCCCCATTCTCCCTCTCTCTGTCTCTTTCTCTGTCTGTCTGTTGCTCTCAAATAAATTAAAAATAAACAAAGAAAATTTTTAAAAGCCAAAATATTTTATTTATTTACTTATTTGAGGGAGGGAGGGAGGGAGGGAGGAGAGAGAGAGAGAGAGAGAGAGAGAGAGACAGAGGCAGATATATGGAGACAGAGAATGGGCATACCACCTTGTACCAAATTGGGAAGGACAGCTCCCTCAACCCAAATAAGCATGCACTGTGAATGCAATCCAAAACTTGGTGATGAACAAAGAGCCCACACTTGGAGAAACTATTCCCACACCTCCTTATTTTTGTTGCTCGAAATTGTTTTAGATATTTGAAGTTTTTTGTGCCTCCAAATGAATTTTTGGGTTTCTTTTCTATTTCCGTGAAGAATGCCATTGGAATTTTGATTGGGATCACATTAAATGTGTAGATTGCTTCTGGCAAGATTGCCATTTTCACAATATTGGTTCTTCTGATCCAAGAAGAAGTCTTTCCATCTCCTAGTGTCTTCTGCAATTTCTCGCTTGAGTGTTTTAAAGTTTTCCTTGTAGAGATCCTTCACTTCCTTGATTAGGCTTATTCCAAGGTACTTTATTTATTTATTTATTTATTTATTTATTTATTTATTTATTTATTTTTGATGCAATTGTGAATGGAAGTGATTCTCTGATTTCATCCTCTGTGTGTTTGTTGTTAGCATATAGGAAGGCTGTTTATTTTGTATCCTGCTATATGGCTATAGGTGTTTATCAGCTCTAATAGTTTTGCTGGTAGAGTCTTTAGGGTCCTTTATGTAAAGAGTCATGTCATCTACAAATAATGATAATTTGGTCTCTTCCTTTCCAATTTGTATCACTTTTATGTGTGTCTCTTGCCTTATTGCTGTGGCTAAGACTTCCAGTACTATATTGAATAGAAGTGGGGACAGTGGACACTGTTGCCTTGTTCCTGATTTTACTGGAAAAGCTTCAAGTTTTTCTCCATTTACTATTATGTTGGCTACAGGCTTGTCATAAATAGCCTTTATTATGTTGAGGTATGTTCCTTCTATTCCCAGTCTCTGTAGAACTTTTATCATGAAGTGA
This sequence comes from Dipus sagitta, assembly GCA_036346955.1. Classification (NCBI taxonomy): domain Eukaryota; kingdom Metazoa; phylum Chordata; class Mammalia; order Rodentia; family Dipodidae; genus Dipus; species Dipus sagitta. The sequence goes on from CM070785.1 coordinate 24,207,322, forward strand.
TGTTGGATTTTGTCAAATGCTTTTTCTGCATCTAATGAGATAATCATGTGATTTTTGTCCTTCAGTCCATTTATATAATGTATTACATTTATTGATTTGTGTATGTTGAACCATCCCTGCATGTCTGGGATAAAGTCTACTTGGTCAGGATGAATGATCATTCTGATATATTCTTGTGTTCTGTTTGCCAAGATTTTGTTGAGTATTTTTGTATCTCTGTTCATGAGGGAGATTGGTCTATAATTTTCTTTTTTTGTTCTATCTTTGCCTGTTTTGGGTATCAGGGTGATGCTGGCTTCATAAAAGGGGTTTGGTAGGATTCCTTCTTTTTCGATTTTGTGGAAAAGTCTAAGAAGCATTCCATCTGGGCCTGAACTTTGGGAGATTTTTGATAACCACTTGGATCTCCATACTTGTTATAGGTCTGTTTAAGTGGTTAATCTCATCTTGATTTACTTCAGGTAGGGCATATAAATCAAGGAAATCATCCATTTCTTTCAGATTTTCAAACTTAGTGGAGTATATGTTTTTATAGTATGTCCGTGTGATTTTTTGAATTTCTGTGGTGTCTGTTGTGATGGTGCTTTTTCATCTCTAATTTTATTAATTTATTAATTTTCTAAAGGTTTATCAACCTTGTTTATCCTTTCAAAGAACCAACTCTTTGTTTCATTGATTCTTTGGATTTTTTTTTTTTTTGGTTTCTATTTTATTAATTTCTACCCGAATCTTTATTATTTCTTCCCACCTACAGATTTACAGTTTGCCTTGTTCTTCCTTTCCCAAGGCTTTAAGGTGAAGCATTAAGTTGTTTAGTTGTGACCTTTCTAATTTTTTAATATAGGCACTTAAAGCTATAAATTTCCCTCTTAGGACTGCCTTCATTGTGTCCCAAAGGTTTTGGCATATTGTTTTCTCATTATCATTTAATTCTATGAATTTTTTGATTTCTGTCTTGATTTCTTCATTGACATCATATTAGTAGTGTATTGTTTAGTTTCTATGATTTTGTGTATGCTCTATAGCTTTTGATTTGTAGTTTGATCCCATTGTGATCAGATAGAATGCATGGAATTATTTCAATTTTCCTGTATTTTTTAAGATTTGTTTTATGTCTTCATATATGGTCTATTTGAGAGACTGTTCCATGGGCTACTGAAAGGAATGTGTACTCTGCAGCATTTGGATGAAATGTATTTATATGTTAGGTCCATTCCTTCTATGACCTCATTTAATCCAGATGCCTCTCTGTTTGTTATTTTCTGGGCTGACCTGTCAGTTGATGAGAGTGGGGTGTTGAAGTCACCCACTACAACTGTGTTTGGTGTTATCTGCGACCATAGTTATAAAAGCATTTGTTTGATGAAGTTGGGAGCCCCCATGTTAGGTGCATATATGTTTAGGATTGTAATGTACTCCTGTTGGAGTGTGCCCTTAATCAATATAAAATGACCTTCCTTATCTTTCCTAACTAATGTTGGACTGAAGTCTACCTTGTCAGGTATTAAGATAGCAACCTCTGCTTGTTTTCTAGGCCCATTTGCTTGAAACACCATTTTCCAACCTTTCACCCTAAGATAGTTTCCATCCTTTCTAGAAAGGTGAGTTTCTTGGAGGCAGCAAGTTGAAGGATCCTGCTTTTTAACCCAGTCTGCAAACCTATGTCTTTTGGTTGGGGCATTGAGGCCATTGATATTAAGAGTTATTATTGAAAGGTGTGTGGCTTGCTCCATGGGGGGGGGGGGAATACATCCCTGATACTGAAAACTTAAAACAGGGGTAGTCATGAGCCCTAGGGGTATAACATCTGCTGATGTCTGGAAAAATGTATATACTATGCTTATCAAACTGCCCAGTAAGCACTTTTCTTAATATTTATACCCTTATATTAATGCTACTCTCACTTTGGGTAGAGAATCTTCTCTTTTCAGATGACAGTGACCTTGGGATGACTCAGAAGGTATCATAGTGCTGGAAAGAAGTGACTGGAGTACTGAGTAACATCTCGATCATGCCTTCCAAGGCTCAGGGTCTAATGTGGAAGAGGTGTTGGAAAGAATGTAAGAGCCAAAGGAAGGGTAGGACTCCTTACAACGTCCTCCCTCCAGACATAAAATGGCCTGGATATCCATGACCTCGTAGTGCCTGACACTACCTACACAAGACCATCATAAGAGGAGGAAAAGATCATGACATCAAAATGAAAGAGAGACTGATTGAGATGGGGAGGGGATATGATGGAGAATGGAATTTCAAAGAGGAAAGTGGGGGGAGGGAGGGTAGCACCATGGGATATTTTTTATAAGCATGGGAAATGTTAATAAAAATTAAGAAAAAAAATAAATAAGATTTGTTCATGGCTGGGGGAGTCTTCTGGGGAAAGGGAAAAAGCTGAAACATGCAAGCTACTGTGAATGAAGGCAGCTGGCTTGACAGAGGCATGCATGCCCTATGCCATTCTGGTGGGTCAGTGCGTATGTGGGCGGAGCCCACATGAGCTGGAGAAGCTGGCACAGTGTGGCAAGGAAAAGACAGAGTTCTGAGCCAGGAGGGGACAAAAGATCAGTGCAGGAAATAATAATGAGGGAGGCCACAGAAGCAGCCATCGAGTGTAGAGGTCTCAGACATTGCCTCAGTTTTCCAGTCAGGAAGCTATTTATATGGCAAATGTTTGGGTCCAAGATAAAGACTGAGACCAGGGGATGGAGAGATGGCTTAGCAGTTAAGGCACTTGCCTGCAAAGCCTAATGACCCAGGTTTGACTCTCCAGAACCCTTGTAAGCCAGATGCACAAGATGACACATACATACAAAGTGATGCATGCACACAAGGTGGCACAAGCATTTTGAGTTTGATTACAGTGGCTAGAGGCCCTGGAAAATCAATTCCTGCCCCTTCTCTCTCATGAAAAAAGAATAATAAAAAAAAAGTCTCGGGCTGGGGAAATGGCTTAGTGGTTAAGGCATTTACCTGCTAGGCCTAAGGACTCCAGTTTGATTCCCCAGGCCCCATGTAAACCAGATGCACAAGGGGGCACATGCATCTGGAGTTCATTTGCCGCGACTAGAGGACATGGTGTGCCCATTCTCTCTTTCTCTCTGTCTTTTCCTCTCTTTCAAATAAATAAATAAATTAATTAAAAAAAAAAAGACTCTGAGACCTGTGGTAGGAGATAGAAATTGACTGGGCAGCTCAGGGTTGACAGACCCCAAAGTGAATAGCATTATTTCAGCTAAATGCAGGAATTGTCCTCTTGCCTGTAGAGGGAAAATTAAGTCTTTCTGAACCTTTCCTCTCTTTGTGGATTTCATTCTGCCAATTAATAAGACAAGGCATATGAAAAAACCTCAAAAATTTCTTTTTATCATTTATGGTGCATTTGGTGTGGGAATGTCAGAGGGTGAGTGTCCTCTTGATTCTTCTCTTTCTCATGGCAGAAGGCATAATCTGTTTTCTCCTTAATTCTCCACTTTCTTCTCTGCAACTCTCAAGTTGTGAACTGTGCACATTTGGAAATTGGGTAAATGGTAGACTTGGGAAATTTCTGTGAGAGATCTGTATTAGAACTTTTTTTCTCACTTTCCACTTGCTTGTAAAGTTAACAGCAAAATGGAACTATTGTGTAGAACATTAACTGGGTTTTGTCAGGATATATTTTGTGTTTGCTCTATGGAATATTGATATGAGTTTTCAATGGTAAATGGCCAATACTCTGCTGTGGGAGATGCAGATTCTGCCTGGGATTGCTGTGCTGGTTTGTGTCTGAGTCAGTGCTATGGGACACAGGTTAAAGCAGCATTTGCAGATAGGGGCTCATGCATGTGTGACTCCATGTTGGACTCTGCCTGTAGAAAGACATCTTGGGTGTGCAGAGCCAGCAAGGCTTCAATCTGTACTATGTGGCAAAAGGAAATGGGGTGGCAGCAAAGTTAACTCAAGTCACAGCCAGGCCTCACTGACAGGGACAACGAAGATCGTAGTTTTGTGGAAAGCTCAGTCAGATAGCCAGCCACCTGGCTGGGAGGATTGCTCAATTGTTAGAGATACTTGCTAGTGATCATGACTGCCTGATGTTTTCTGATTTACACACTTTTTCAGGTAGGGGCTCACTCCAGCTAATAAGGTTGACCTGGCACTTATTCTATTGTCCCAGGCTGGTCTCAAACTCACAGTGACCCTCTTACCTTTGCCTCCCAATGGCTGGGATTGCCTGGATAATTTTCCTTTTATTTTATTTATTTATGAGAGAGAGAGAGCGAGAGAGAGAGAGAGAGAGAGAGAGAGAGAGAGAGAGAGAGGCAGATAAAGAGAGAATGGGTATGCCAGGGCTTCTAGCCACTGCAAACAAACTCTATATGCATGTGCCAACTTGTGCATCTGACAAATGAGTAAGTGGGGAATTGAACCTGGGTCCTTAGGTTTTGCAGGCAAGTGCCTGAACTGCTAAGTCATCTCTCCAGCCCTCAAGCCACCTCTCCTTTTAGCCATCTCTCCAGCCATTGCATTTTGTATAGATAAAGTAGATGTTTTACCTGGAGATAGTCTTCTATTCTCTGCTACATGTAAATTACAGTATGGCTTTCCTAATCCATATAGCTTCACTAATTTCTACAAGGAATTCACCTTGAGTGTTATGCCACAAGATCAAAATGTCTCTTTCTAGGGGACACTCTAGAGAAAGAAACAAATGAGATTTGGGAGACATTCCAGTATATTATCTTTTTTTTATGGATGGGTAGTCATAAATCTTCATAGACTTCCCCAGAGTGTATCTAAGTATGATGTAGAAAGTGCTTTTTGTAGCCGGGCGTGGTGGCACACGCCTTTAATCCCAGCACTTGGGAGGCAGAGGTAGGAGGATCGCCGTGAGTTTGAGGCCACCCTGAGACTCCATAGTGAATTCCAGGTCAGCCTGGGCTAGAGTGAGACCCTACCTTGAAAAACCAAAAAAAAAAAAAAAAAAAAAAAAAGTGCTTTTTGTATAGGCTTTCTTGCTCAAAGATACAAAAATACTATGCCACTTCAGCACTCTTAGCTGTCATGGGACCATGTATGCTGACCTCTGGTTGGGGTACAATCCTGAGGTCCCTAAGGTCTTGCCTGCCTTCCTGCCTCCCTTCCTTCCTTCCTTCCTTCCTTTTTTTTTTTTTTTTTTTTTTTTTGAGGTTGGTTTTCTCTCTAGCCTAAGCTGAGCTGGAATTCACCATGTAGTCTCAGGGTAGCCTCGAACTCACAGCGATCCTCCTACCTCTGCCTCACAAGTGCTGGGATTAAAGGCATGTGCCAGCATGCCCGGCAAGTCTTGCTTCTCTAACTAAATAAAAGTTCCACATAAGGCTATTGAAACTTTAAATCAGGGTCAACATATTGAAATTTTTTTTTTTTTTTTTTTTATTTTTTTTATTTTCGAGGTAGGGTCTCACTCTAGCCCAGGCTGACCTGGAATTCACTATGGAGTCTCAGGGTGGCCTCGAACTCACGGCAATCCTCCTACCTCTGCCTCCCGAGTGCTGGGATTAAAGGCGTGTGCCACCACGCCCGGCCATATTGAAATTTTTGACTTTGTTTCTTTTCTTTTATCAACCTTGGTTAATGTAAATTATGCTAATGAATCATCATATGCTACATAAATTCATGGTAAACTGGACTCTGGGAAAAGGGTTGGTGCCTCCTTGATCCAAGACCCCAAACAGGTTTAAACCATGTGTTTTCCAGATCTTGCCCAGAGGCAAAATGGCTAATTGCCTCTGACAAGGAAAAGGAGAATGACAGGCAGCCTGTAATTTTAGTTCTCTCTATATTTTCTCTCTTGTCTAAGATCACTTATGTGTTGCTAGGATTCTGTACTCAGAATGATGTGAGAAAGAAAAAAAAAAAAGCATAAAATTCAAGTGATAACCAGATTTAACTAACACTTACAGTGAGATAGAACTTCATAATTTAACAACATGTAAACAGGTAATCATAATTTATTACATAATATCATAAATGTAACACAGATTTGTCATCACTGAGTTTATAACTCAGTTTTTTCATTTTTTTTTCAAAAAAGTTTTTATTAACAAATTCCATGATTATAAAAAAATATCCCATGGTAATAACCTCCCTCCCCCAACTTTCCCCTTTGAAACTCCATTCTCCCCATTTCAATCAGTCTCTCTTTTATTTTGTTGTCATGATTTTTTCCTCTTATTATGATGGTCTTGTGTAGGTAGTGTCAGACACTGTGAGGTCATGGATATCCAGGCCATTTTGTGTCTGGGGGGATTGTAAGGATTTTTTTTCCCCTTTTTTTGAGGTAGGGTCTCACTCTGGCCCAGACTGACCTGGAATTAACTATGCAGTCTCAAGGTAGCCTCGAACTCACCGTGATCCTCCTACCTCTGCCTTCCAAGTGCTGGGAGTAAAAGTGTGCACCACCACACCTGGCATAACTCAGGTTTTATAAAAGAAAGACCTTCAGCTGGGTGCAGTAGCACATGCCTTTAATTCCAACACTTGGGAGGCAGAGGTAGGAGGATCACGGTGAGTTTGAGGCCACTGTGAGATTACATAGTAAATTCCATGTAGCCTGAGGTAGAGTGAAACACTACCTTGAAAAACAAAAATCAAACAAAAAGAAAGAAAGAAAGAAAGACCTTCAAGCTGATTAGAAGATTATTGGGAGGGCTGGGGACATGGCTTAGAGGTTAAGGCATTTGCCTAGAGGTTAAGGCATTTGCCTGCAAAGCCTAAGGACCCCAGCTCAATTCCCCAGGACTCATGTAAGCCAGATGCACAATGGGGCACATGTGTCTGGAGTTTGTTTGCAGTGGCTGGAGGCCTTGGCATGCCTGTTCTTTCTTTCTCTTTTCTCTGCCTCTTCCTCTGTTTAAATAAATAAATAAATAAATAAATAAATAAATAAATAAAATTTTAAAAGGATTATTGGGAGTCACAAAATTCTGCTGGGTGTGATGGTGTGCATCTTTGATCCCAGAACTTGAGAGATGATGGCAGCAGGATCAATCTGCCTCTGGAAAATGAGAACAGAAACTCTCTTAATCCCTGAGGCTACCAAATTAACCTTAGGGACCTTGGGAAATGATGTCTCTCTCTCTCTCTTTTTAAAACTTTTGTTGATTTTTATTTATTTAAAACATTTATACAGAGGAAGAGAGAGAGAGAGAGAGAGAGAGAGAGAGAGAGAGATATTGAGAATGGATGAACCAGGGCCTCTAGCAACTGAAAACAAACTCCAGCTTTATGTGCCATCTTGTGCAGCTGGCGTATGTGGGTTCTGGGGAATCAAGCCTTGAATCAGGATCCTTAGGCTTCATAGGCAAGCACTTAACCACTAATCCATCTCTCCAGCCCCAATTTTGTATTTTTTTATTGACAAATTCCATAATTGTAAACAATATCCCATGGTAATTCCCTCCCTACCCCCACATTCCCCTTTGAAACTCCACTCCATCATATCCCCTCCCCTTAACAATCAATCTCTCTTTTATTTTGATGCCATAATCTTTTCCTCCTATTTTGATTGTCTTGTGTAGGTAGTGTCAGGCACTGTGAGGCAAGGATATCCAGGCCTTTTTGTGCACATTGTAAGGAGTCCCACCCTTCCTTTGGCTCTTACATTCTTTCCACCACCTCTTCCACAATCACTCTGAGACTTGGAAGGCATGATAGAAATATTTCAGTGCTGAGCACTCCGCTGCACTTCTCACCACCATGGTGCTTTTTGAGTCATCCCAAGTTCACTGCCATATAAAAAGAGAAGTTTCTCTAACTAAAAGTGAGAGTAGCATTAATATATGGGTATGAACATTAAGAGAAGTGCTTACTGGGCAGTTTGGTGAGCATAGTATATACCTTTAGAGAGACATCAGCAGATATTACACTCCTAGGGCTCATGACTACCCCTGTTGTAGGTTTTCAGTATCAGGGATGTATTCCCTCCCATGGAGCAGACCTCAGTCCAATTAGAGAGTGGTTGGTTTCCCCCATAACTGACATGCCACTATTGCACCCATTGGCTCATTTGGCCTGGATGGCCAAATTTAAGGCTTGCAGTGTCCACTGTTGAGTGTCTTCACTGGTGATTTCTCTCTCTCCCATTGAACTGCATGCAACATAGCTTTTTCCAGCTTTCTGTCAACTTAATATAGTCACTTAAAGCTATAAATTTCCTGCTTAGGACTGCCTTCATTGTGGCCCAATGTTTTTGGTATGTTGTGCTCTCATTATCATTTGACTCTATGGGTCATGATGCCATTTTTTGGGTTGGTTTTTTGTTTTTTTTGAGTTAGGGTCTCACTCTAGCTCAGGGTTAACCTGGTTAACCTGGAATTCACTATGTAGTCTCAGGGTGGCCTTGAACTCACCTTAATCCTCCTACCTCTGCCTCCCACATGCTGGAATTAAAGGCCTGTGCCACAACACCTGGCCTGCTTTAGTTTTTTTTTAAATATTTTATTTATTTATTCATTTATTTGAGAGAGAGAGAAAGAGGTACACACACACACACACACACACACACACACACACACAGAATGGGTGGGCCAGGGCCTTTAGCCACTGCAAATGAACTCCAGATGCATGAGCCCCCTTGTACAGCTGGCACATGGGTCCTGGGGCTTCACAGACAAATACCTTAACTGCTAATTCATTTCACCAGCCCCTTTAGTTGTATTTTTTTTAAATAATTTTATTCATTTATTTGAGAGAGTGGGGAGATAGAGAAACAGGCAGACAGAGAGTATGGGCATACCAGGGCCACCTGCCACTGCAAATCAACTCCAGGTGAATGTGCTACTTTGTGCATCTGATTTTAACGTGGGTACTGGGGAATCAAACCTGGACATCAGGCTATACAAGCAATAATCTTTGATAGGTGAGCCATCTTTCCAGCCCTTTAATTGTTTTTTTTTTTTAATAAGAAACTTAAACTTTTTTACTGTCAACTTCCATAATTACAGACAAAAATCTTGATTTCTCAGTGACCTTGTAGCCCAGACAAGTAGAGTCTTCAGCAATAGGGTCTTGATAACTATTTCAGGTGGGAAATCAGGAGCTTTGGCAATGTCCTGTAATGTTTTGGGGATATCAGGCACCTCCCTAGCCAGCACCTCCCTGGAAGGTATCCCATCGTTGGCACTGAACTTTTTCTAGTACAGTTTATGGCTTTTGGGAAGTGCCATTATCCCTAAAAGTAGGTTTCTATATGGCTTATTCACAACATCTTGAATTTTTATTAGTGCTCCCCCAATCCTTCTTTTACTCAATCTCTTCCCTCACTTAGGCCATTGCACTCCCATTAGTCTGTTCATCTACTTACATATACATACTACCTTCCCCTGGGCTGGAGAGATGGCTTAGCAGTTAAGCACTTGCCTGTGAAGCCTAAGGACCCCGGTTCAAGGCTCAATTCCCCAAGACCCAGGTTAGCCAGATGCACAAGGTGGTGCATGCATCTGGAGTTCGTTTGCAGTGCCTGGAGGCCCTGGCACACCCATTCTCTTTCTATCTGCCTCTTTCTCTCTCTGTCTGTCCCTCTCAAATAAATAAATAAATAAATAAGTACAGAAATAAAAATAAATAAAAAATAAACAAAATTAAAATATGCCATAAAACATAATACCATCTCCTAAAGCTCATCCCTCTCCTACCTCCCTTTATAGTCTCTTTCTAGCATACTGGCCTCAGATACTAATTTTTACTCAATCTCACATACGAGTCTAAACATTTGCTGCTAGGATCCACATATGGGAGAGAACATACAATGTTTGGCTTTCTGGGCCTGGGTTACTCACTTAAAATGTAAAATCCTTTCCAGATCCATCCATTTCCTTGCAAATTTTATAATTTCACTTTTCTTTACCACTGAATAGAACTCCATTATCCATTCATCAGTTGAGGGACATTTAGGCTGGTTCTAGTTCCTAACTACTGTGAATAGAGCAGCAATAAACATGGATGAGTAAGTGTCTCTAAGGTAGTGAGAAGAGTACTTAGGATGTATGCCTAGGAGTGCTATAGCTGGGTCATATGGTAAATCTATTTTTAGCTGTATCAGAAACTTCCACAATGATTTTCACAATATCTTTACCAGATTACATTCCTATCAACAGTGTAGAAGTGTTCCTCCCTTTCCGTATCCTCGCCAGCATTTTCTTATTTTAATTTTTTTAATTGACAACTTCCATAATTGTAAACACTATCCCATGGTAATTCCCTCCTTCCCCCCACTTTCCCCTTTGAAACTCCACTCTCCATCATATCCCCTCCCCTCTCAATCAGTCTCTCTTTTATTTTGATGTCATGATCTTTTCCTCCTATTATGATGGTCTTGTGTAGGTAGCGTCAGGCACTGTGAGGTCATGGATATCCAGGCCATTTTGTGTATGGAGGAGCATGTTGTAAGGAGTCCTACCCTTCCTTTGGCTCTTACATTCTTTCCACCACTTCTTCTGCAATGGACCCTGAGATTTGGAAGAGATTTGGTGAGCACAGTATATACATTTAGCCAGACACCAGCAGACATTACAGCCCTAGGGCTCATGACTACCGCTGTTGTAGGTTTTCAGTATCATGGATGTACCCCCTCCCATGGAGCAGGCCTACAGTCCAATTAGAGGGCAGTTGGTTTCCCCCACAACTGACATGCTGCTATTGTACTCATTGGCTCATTTGACCTGGCTGGCCAAATTTAAGGCTTGCAATGTGCACTGTTGAGCATCTTCACTGGTGATTTCTCTCTCTCCCATTGAACTGCATTCAGTGTAGCTTTTTCCAGCTTTCTGTCAGCTGGTCTGCATGGGGGAGGTTTTCAGCTCAGCTCCATCAGGACTTCTCAGTGACCTTGCAGCCCAAGTATGTGAAGTCTTCAGCAATATGGTCTTACCATCTATTCCTGGTAGGAAACCAAGGGCCTTGGAAATGGCCTGTAATGTTTTGGGGGTATCAGGGACCTCCCTGGCCAACAACTCAGTGGAAGGTATCCCATCCCTCCTAGCCAGCATTTGCTATCACTTGTTTTCTTGATGATAGCCATTCTGACAGAAGTGAGATGGAATCTCAAAGTAGTTTTAACTTGCATTTCCCTGATGGCTAAGGATGTAGAACATTTTTTAGATGTTTATATGTCACCTGTATTTCCTCTTTTGAGATCCCTCTATTAAGTCCCATAGTCCATTTTCAATTGGATTGTTTGATTTATTATTTAGTTTTTTTGAGATCTTTGTATATCCTAGATTTTAATTGTCTGTCAGATGTATAGCTGGTAAAGATTTTCTTCCATTCTGTAAGTTGCTGCTTTGCTTTATTCACAGTGTCCTTTGCTATACAAAAGCTTTTTAATTTCATGGAGTCCCAGTGGTTGATATTCGAGATTTTATTACAGTTTACAATTTAGATCTGCAGCCACCTGGATGGAAGTGTCACTGGGCAGATCTTAGGGTTCAGCCCTAAGGTATGGTGGTGAATTTGAAGTTCCAATCTAAACATATGCAAAGTGTCTGAGTTCCTCCTGAAATTCTGAAGTGTGCTGCCTGGTGTGGCTTCTGGGTTTGGGCTTCTGGCTCTTCTCTCTATCTCTTTCTCTCTTTGGACCTGTGAAAGGGGACCAGCTTCTTCTGCCATTATGGAACTTCCCCTGGATCTGTAAGCTTCAATAGATCCCTTCCTCCATAACTGTGCCTGGTCTGGAAGTTCATCTCAGCTAATTGAAGTTGTCCAGGAGTGGGCTGAGATGCATCTGACCATGTGGATTTTGGTCTTCTGGAACTTTTGTTTTGGAGTAACAGGCACTGCGGATGCCTTCTGGAGTGGTAAGCCAAGTATTATGGACTATTCTGGCAAGAGTTTGAAAATGCTAAGTGCAGAGGGAATTGAACTTAGAGGCTTGGTTTATGAACTTTCTTTCTTCTTCTTCTTCTTTTTTTTTTTTTTTTTTTTTTTTTTGAGGTAGGGTCTCACTCTAGTCCAGGCTGACCTGGAACTCACTATGTAGTCTCAGGGTGGCCTCCAACTCATAATGATCCTCCTACCTCTGTCTCCTGAATGCTGGGATTAAAGTCATGCACCACCATGCCAGGCTGAACTTTCTTTTTAAAAAAATATTTTACTTTTATTTATTATTTATTTATTAGACAGAGAGGGGGGAGAGAGAGAGAGAGAGAGAGAGAGAGAGGAGAGAGAAGAGAGAGAGAATGGGCACACCAGGGCCTGTAGCTACTGTGAATGAACTTCAGGTGCATGTGCCACTGTTATGCCCAGTTCTCAGCATCCCCAGTGACCACCAAGGAGAACCAAACATGTATGCAAGGGCAAGGAGCTTTATTTTGGGCTTAAGCTCGGTCTCTTGACTTCACCAATGCAGTGGATCTGTACAAGAGCCCTGAGTAGTGGGAGGGTAAGGTTTTTATAGGTATTTGAACATAGAAGAAGGGGATGTGTACATGATTGGTTGATTTAAACAGTAAATACACTTGTATTCTTCTGATTGGCTTGGGATTTCGGCGGGCAAAATTGGGGACAGGATGGAGGCAGGAAGATTTTGGCGGGCAAGATTGGCAGGCAGGAGTTAGGTAATTAAGCAACCTCTGTTGCAACTGGCTAAACAAGCAGCAATAACATTTGTATGTATTTCGACTGGCCGAGACAGGGAGGTAGGAGGGGCAAGTCTCAGGTGTCCTGGACAGGGGGCAGGGCAGCTGCCCCTTTGTTTAAGCTGAAACTTGTAACTTAGGCCTAACCAGGGCAGCACTCTACTGAAGCCTCTCATGGCATCATTCAGTTTCTGGGTCCTTCACCACCATGTGTATCTTGCTTACATGGGACCAAACATGGGTCCTTTGGCTTCACTGGCAAGTGCTGAATCACTAAGCCAGCTCTCCAACCCTTATGAACTTTCTAAGGGGAAGGAAAGACTGCAGAGGATTTTGTTGGAACTGGGCTACTGGCATACGGCCTAGCTGCATTCTCCTGCTCAGGCCCAGAAAGTTTGACTGATGTTAAATTTGTAAAGAATTGATGTGATTGGCTAAAGATATTGGACTGAGTGATTTAAGATTTTAAGTTGAAAAAAAAACCCCTCAAGTTAAAATTATAGGCACTGAGACTGGGTATAGGTTATTTAAGTTGTTATTGTTAACACATTAGCAGTCTTAGGGAAGATGGCCAACTTCTTTACATTAAAACAATGGAGAGAATGCCTGAGGAAAGACTATGATAGAAATGCAAACTCTTTTTGGAAAAGGGGTTACTGGAGAAGAAACCTGCTTTTCAAGGTCATGATTTATTTCTTCCTTGAATTAAGAATATGGCTGTGTCCTGCACACCTGGTATTGGGTTTGGAAGCATGAAAATTGTGTGGAGTGGTCATAATGCACATGGTTTCAGGATCTGCTCAGATGTGGCATATAGGGAGGATATGATGACCCTCATAAATAGGCTGTAAGAGCCTTTGGAAGATGGACCATGGTTTGAGTGGAGCCCCAGAGAAGTTTTGGCTATACTAGAACTGTGCAAGGGATACCATGGAGGCTATTGGCTAGGGATGGCAGTTTTCTCTGGCTATTCAACCCAGTTGGAGGGGCAGAACTGGAAAATTCAGAGACTGCCTGTCAGTCACTGGTTATGATACTGGACTTGAATTGCAGAATTTTGATGTTTTCTTGGTGGTTGTTGAGTTTGCATTGTTCTAGTATCTCTGTTATGCTTTTACCAGTTGAAAAATGTTTACTCTGTGCCCTTATATGTTGAAAGTATATAACTTGTTTGATTTTACAGGACTCACAGCTAAGAGACACTATTAAATCTCAGAGGAGACTTGAAATTTTGAGACTATCTGAAGTTGGTAATGATTGTGGAGACCTTTGAAATTTGAATGAATGCAATTTACAATATGAGGTGGTTATGAATCTATACAGGACCACGGGTGGAATGTGGTAGTTTAAATGGATGACCCTCAATATATTCAAGATTTTATTGCAGTTTGTAATTTAGATCTGCAGCTACCTGGGTGGAGGAAGTGTCACTGGGCAGATCTTAGGGTCCAGCCCCAAGGTGTGGTGGTGAATTTGAAATTCCTAAGTGTGCTGTTTTGGCTTTTGGCTCTTCTCTCTCTCTCTCCTTGGACCTGTGAAAGGTGGCCAGCTTCTTCTGCTATTATGGAGCTTCCCCTGGATCTGTAAGCTTTAATAAATCTTTTCCTTCCTACTATGCCTCATCTGGAAGTTCATCTTAGCAAACCTAAGGCTTTCTTCTACATCACCCATTAACCTTTTTTGTTCTTCCTTTCTTTTTTTTTTATTGACAACTTCCATAACTGTAAACAATTTCACGTGGTAATCCCCTCCCTTCCCCCACTTTCCCCTTTGAAACTCCACTCTCCATTATATCACCCCCCTCTTTTATTTTGATGTCATGATCTTTTCTTCCTATTATGATGGTCTTGTGTAGGTAGTCTCCAGCAGTGTGAGATCATGGATATCCAGGCCATTTTGTGTCTGGAGGAGCACGTTGTAAGGAGTCCTACCCTTCCTTTGGCTCTTACATTCTTTCTGCCACCTCTTCCTCGATGGACCCTGAGCCATGGAAGGTGTGATTGAGATATTTCAGTGCTAAACACTCTTCTGTCACTTCTTCTCAGAACCATGGTGCCTTCTGAGTCATCACAAGGTCATTGCCATCTGAAAAGAGAAGGTCTCTGGTGTAATCCCAGTTACCTTTTGGGATGGTTTTGGTCTCAATTATGCTACACTGTGGGCTGACGTAGGGTGGCTGGGTCGCTGCTCTGATTGCCTATGGCAGGTGTTGTGTAGGTGTGCTGCCTTCCCCAGGTCTCTGATGCTTGCTGGCGCTTGTGCTGGCAGTGGGGGAGGGGAGGCTGTGGATGGTGGCTAAAGTTCTCCCGCTGGTCCTTGTGATCCTCAGGAGTGCTCCTCTGTTCTTCCTTGCCATTCTCCCTTCATGTTTCTTGAGTTTGTGAGGAGCTGTGCTGTGAGTGAAGAATCCCCTTACCTGGTTCTTCCTGTAGCTCAGGCCAAGCCTTGCAGCTGTGGTCACACAGACCTGGTGCTGCTGCTGTTGGAGCCACTTCTGCCTGCTGTGGGCTCTAGACCCTCTGGATTTCTCCTACTTCTCTGCTGCAGTTGATAATTTCTTATACTCCTCACTTTTTAGTAGAAAAGTGTATTTTGCTGGGTTTATTTTTGGCCTTTTCTCCCCTAGGCTGCTTTTGTGTGGTTCCTATGCCGCCATCTTAACCAGAACTCCCTGTTCACCTTTAAGTAACCTCTCACCTATGCTTTTTGAAAGTGAGCCCAATTCACTGGTGTAAGATTCATGAATGACTAAACACCACTCTGATGCAGGAAAAAAAAATCTGCTTATTGGGGCCCAAGTTGCTGGGCTGTCTCACAGGAGGAGACAGAGAGAACAGCTGGCCTGAGTCTGGATACTTTGGGTTTTTATGGAGTTTTTCTTTTGAGAGGGGGTTACAGAAGAAAAAGGACTGAGGAATTCAGGGGAGAGCGGGGACCAAGCTGAGGAGGTAATCAATCAGAGCATGGACTGCCATCAGAAGAGAAGCCAGCTTGTCTGGTAGGAAAACTGTGGCCAAGGGCATTGTTAGGTCAGGGGAGTAAGGGTTAGGCAATGTAAACATCTGAAGTTGCATCAATCAGGCTGCTGTCAATCCCCTCCTTCATCTTGACTCCATCCTTGATTCTTGTCCTACCTAACAATTGGCTCTCTATGTTGGACATTGATAGGATGTTAGTGTCCTATCTGAATAAACAGATGTTTGTCCACACACCCCTTCCTCCAAAAAAAAAAAAAAAAAAAAAAAAAAAGCCAAAACATGTAACACAATTTGTGCCAGAACATGGGACACAATAGAGCCAAAGATAATTTGGGAAGAATAATTGCATGGTCTTTGCTATTGGCAGCAAGGCATGCAACTGAGGCTGAACCATATGAGGTGGAGCATCCACAGGCACTATCTCAACATGCTTCCTAATTTGGCAAGAGGTGCTGTGCAGTCTTGCTATGGTAGCAGCTGAATGGGCCTTATTATGGTTAGTAGGACACATAAGCAAGACTGAACTATCTGGAGTTGATGAGTCTGTTGTAGGAATCTGAGGGACAACTACTTCTATGTGAGCTAGACTGGAAAGCCTCCTTAATAATTGGTGTTCACCATGTGAATATGGGGAAGCCTTTAAAATAATCAAAGATTTGAGCATGTATTGAGATTCATGAGAATAGTATGCTTGGGATGAGATTGTTGACAAATTGTCAGATCTGTGCTTAGCTGCTACTATGTATAATAAGACATGCAACTGAGGTCCAGATACTACCTACTGGGAACATGCTTGGGTATGGGAGGAATGTGGCTACCATTTTCTGTGTTATCCACTGATTTGGTGAATAATTGGGATAAAGGGGAAGATAGGATGGAGCTGCTGTCTTGAAATTTCTTACAGCTGAGGAACCAAAAAGGAAATAAAATACACTTTATTGTTGTTTTCTAAAAGTATTTATTTGAGAGAGAGAAAGAGGCAGATAGAGAGAAAGAGAAAATGGCACGCCAGGGCCTCTAGCCACTGTAAACCAACTCCAGATGAATGTGCCCCCTTGCACATCTGGCTTATGTGGGTCCTGGGGAGTCGAATGTGGGTCCTTAGGCTTCTCAGGCAAACACCTTAACTGCTAAGCGATTTCCCCAGTCTAAAAATACACTTGAATACAGTACCTATTTCCTTTTCATAGGCAATTTCTTATGCCACTCTGCCTTTCACATTTACCCAGAAAACAGGCTCATGTATGCACAGGAATGTGACAGTACAAGAATGTGCTGCTACCTCAGGCACAAACATTTTAAATTATTTTTTAAAAATTGGGAGTTGCATTAAAACTGCCATTGCACCTTGTAGCAGACAGCTTCAGGTTCGCTGAGATGAACTTCCAGGCCTGGCACAGTTATGGAGGAAGGGATATTTATTGGAGCTTACAGACCTAGGGGAAGTTCCATAGTGGCAGAAGAAGCTGGCCTGCTTTCACAAGTCCAAGCAGAGACAGAGAGAAGCACCAGTCTAAAAGCCAAAAGCCACACAGCACAGCACACTTCAGGAACTCCAGCTAGGCACAGTTTGATATCTTTAGATTGAAATCCCAAACCCACCACCACACCTTAGGGCTGGACCCTAATACCTACCCAGTGACACACACTGCCTCCAGCCAGGTGGCTGCAGATCCAAACTACCAGCTAATAAAACACTGAATATATTGGGGGCCATCTATACAAACTATCCCACACCTCAAATGGTTTTTTTGTTTGTTTGTTTGTTTTTCAAGGTAGGGTCTCACTCTGGTCCAGGCTGACCTGGAATTCACTATGTAGTCTCAGGATGGCCTGGAACTCACGGTGATCCTCTTAACTCTGCCTCCCGAGTGCTGGGATGAAAGGTGTGCACCACCACACCCGGCATTAAAAAAAAATTGTTTATTTGTGCCTTGAGATATTCTTGCTAGATAATCCAGACTGGCCTTGAATACTTGTATATACTTGAATACTAAGTATCACTAATACTATAAGGAGAATCAGGATGAATTCAAATACATTAAAAAGGAAATAAAGCCGGGTGTGGTGGTGCACACCTTTCATCCCAGCACTCGGGAGGCAGAGGTAGGAGAGTCACCGTGAGTTCGAGGCCACCCTGAGACTACATAGTGAATTCCAGGTCAGCCTGGGCTAGAGTGAGACCCTACCTTGAACTCCCCCCTCCCCCCAAAAAAAGGAAATAAAATGTGCCTCTTGGAACCATGAAATGTGTTAAAGGCATAGAAGCATATATGATGATAGCTCTGGCAAGGAATTAAGGGCATAATTTTACCAAACTTTGTTTCAGTTTATACTCATTCACACAGATTTTCTTTCTCCTCTATGGGATAGAATTAAAGAAATTGGATCCGGGTTTCATTTAATGCTTGAAGAACTGGAAATTAGTGTATTACAGACTTTTATCCACCTTAGTGATCATGTTAACAATATCTTCCATTTCATCAACCAAGATTTAGCAAGAGTCTAGTGGGTAAAGAGAAAAAGCAGGAAGCTCTATTTGCTGTGGTGCATGGCCGGCAGCAACAAATTCCAAGTCGAAACAGCAATGGGGGAAGAATAAGGTATGTACATGAGGAGATTTGGGGATTTTTGACAGTAAAGTCAATGGAACCTTCATGGGAAGCTTGGTAGCTAAGATGTGGTGTCTGGAGAGAGAACATTCAAGGGTGAGGCACAAGAGGAGTCCCGAGCAAGAAAAGGCTTGTGTGTGCCTTTCTTTCACAGGGCTCAGGGTGGCTGCAGAAGAGGGTGATGGACAAAAATGATGACCAGAGTAGTGGACAGCCAGGGTTTTAGTGGACATTTTCAGATAAAGATGGAAAGTCACTGGAGATTTGAACCAAGAGCAAATGCCAGTCCTCTTCTATAGTTTGTATATCTCTTGTATATGTATGTTTAATTTTCTAAATATAATATGAATAGTTTTATTTTTGTAGTGCTGGGGATCAAATACAAGGTCATATGCATACTAAGAAAGCTTTCTGCCAGTGACCTACATCCCTAGTCCTCTACTTTTTAGAAATTTTATTTTTGTTTGTTATTTTTTACTTTTAGGGTTCTGTTTTTTTTTTTTTTTTTTTTTCCTTGAGGTAGAGTTTCACCCTAGCTCAGGTTGACCTGGAATTCACTATGTAGTCTCAGGGTGGCCTTGAACTCATAGTGATCCTCCTACCTCTGCCTCCCAAGTGCTGGGATTAAAGGCATGCCCTACCACCAGCAGCGGGTTCTGTTTTTCTGAGTTAAACTTGCTATATAGCCAAGGATGACCTTGAATTCCTGATATTCTTCTACCATGCAAGTGCTGGTATTACAGGTATGCACAACCATTCCCACCTTCACTATGCCACTTTGTGTAATGAACGTGATGTTTTTGGTATCCTAGCTCCAGTTTGGGGTAATCAGAGACAAAAATCTCATGAAGGTATCCAGGGATTAAGAAAATAACATTAGAGGAGTAACAGGTGCTGGAGAATTAGACTTTAATGAGGTTAGTGGGAAGTGTCATATTCCTCAATGGGTACTGCTGGCACTAGAAGAGTCACATGAAAAATTAAGAGAGACCAGCTGAGATGTCTGAATTATGTCCCTTGAATCTTGTGCCAATGCTTCATTGGTATCATAGTGGCAGAAGGCCTTGTAGAAGCAGGGTCAATAAATTTGGAATTATTATGTCTCTTAAATAGTTCAAGCCTGCTGTGGGTACAGCTCATTGCTGCAGTACTCAAGTTCCCTTTCTCCAGTGCAGATACACATCAATATGTATCTCTAGTGGGTCTGGTGGTGAGAATTTATCATCCTGGCAATCAGGACTTGAAGCAGGAAGATCACAAGTTTAAGGCTCGCTTGGACTACCTAGCTATATCCTGCCCTCTGAGAAAAACAAAAACAGGTTATTTTGGGGGAGTTTGTGTTCTCTCTCTTCCTCTCCCCTCCCAGTCCGCAGCCTGTGTGCACTCCCACCACAGTGCCTGCCTCTGCCCGCGGGGCAGGCTCCAGGCTCCATTTCTTCTCTTGAAGCCACAGCTCGAAGCCAGCACTGCTCATGCACAGACCGCTCCAATCCGTGGCTGGCAGCCTCCCCTCCTCTCCCTTAAAGCCACAGCGCTGCGGCTGGGACAGTCAACAGGCCGCTGACCCCACCCCAAATCAAGAGGTCTCAAGGCCAGCTAAGGGGACCGGCTGGGGTCGCCTTGTTGCAGACAGCCGCTGGCTCTTCCCTCCTGCCGAGCCACGATGGCTAGAGGCCATAGTCTGTCAAGGCCATGTCCGGAGAGTAGGAGAGGTAGCCCGGGGACTGAAGCAGAGACTCCCAGTTAGTGTCACTTATGAGGTAGATGAATCTGGCCGCTTCAGTCCAGTGATGACTTTCCTTTTCTCTCATTTCTTTTTGTTTGGGGGAACCTAAAGTAGCGTTCCTTGGAGGTGCGACTCGCTGTTGGAACTTCAGTGTGGAGTTGTGCTCCAATCTACGAGCAGTAGATTATCTGATGTATTCAATAGCATGATGCTGACTGGTGCCAGGTTCTTCTATGATTGGATTGCTAGAAATGGCAGGTTCATTAATAAACACTTTGTGTTTCAATTAACCTTATTTCCTTCAAAGCTACTGCACTGCTCCAAATGTTGGGGCAAATGAATAAAGGACTTTGATTCATAATATCTATCTGGTCAGACACTCCTCAGACCCTCCCCGCAAACACCTGACACCCACAACGTAAAGATTTTCCTCCCAAGTTTACAAGAGCTTTACACGTTATTGCACGTTTTGCTCTGAGCCATCACAAAGTGATTATCCGCTTATGGTGTGATACATCATGGCATCACATTAAAAGTTTCAATGCTGTATCTATTTCAGCCATCTATTACAAGCCACTTCTTCCCACTGTATTACAATGAAGTCTGTGTAAATCAGGCTATGTGTGTCTTTCTCTATATAGAGAAGAAAGGTTGATGTGATAATGGATGCCTGATAGGCCTGTGCTTGGGAGGCTGAAACAGAAGGATTATGTGTTACAGTCCATCTGGGCTTCACAGTGAGACTTCTTACAAAAATGAAACAACAAAAAAGTTTGAGAAACTGACCTTACTGCTACCTGTAGAGCTGTCTGCAATGATGGCAGTGTTCCTTGCCCACTCTGCCTTTTATGCTACCTGAGTCTTAGAGCTCCCCACCCACTCCCTTTCTCTCCCCTAACACCTGGCCAAACCAGCGCTGGGACTCTAGTACTATCTCCTATTATCATAATCGATACTTCGAAAACCATACTTCCCCAAAAGAATTTAGCAGGAGGTTCAACAAGCCTTTTAACATGCAGGCTCCTTCCCATACACCATGTCCCCCTCATTTGTTCCCTCCAAGTGCTTATAATCCTTGTGCCTCTCTTTCTCTCCTCAGGTTTTTCTGCCCTAAGGTGCATGCCTATTTTCCCATAGTCTCTTCTATTTTTCTCCCACTCTCTCTTCTCCCATAGTTCAAAGTTGCTTCTTCCACTCCCCAGCATTCCCTGGTCCTGTCCTTCTCCCCAGATTCTTGGTGCTCCCTTCTCCACAGCTGTCGGTGTTCCTTTTACTTGCCACTTTCCCTTTTCTAGATTTTCCTGTCCTTTGCATTCTACTTTCTTTTCCCTCTTCTGCACTGAACACTGCTGCTCTCCCACCTATGTAAAATAAAACCTCTTTTGCCCAAGAAAGCCATCTTCCAGAGTCTCTTATTTCTTTTTCTTTTTCTAGTTTTCCGAAGTAGGCTTTCTCTCTAGCCCAGGCTGACCTGGAATTCACTATGTAGTCTCAGGGTGGCCTCAAACTCTTGGCGATCCTCCTACCTCTGCCTCCCGAATGCTAGGATTAAATGCATGTGCCGCCATGCCTGGCTGAGTCTCTTATTTTTTTAACCTGACAGAAATGACTACTGGGACATGAGTACTAAAAGAAAAGAATCATTTAAAAATATTTATTTATTTATTTGCAAGGAGTAAGAGGAGAGAATGCGCATACCAGGGCCTCTAATCACTGCAAATGAACTACAGACACATGTGTCACATTGTGAATTTGGCTTTACATGGGTACTGGGGATTGATACCCAGGTCATTAAGCTTTGCAAGCAAGTGCCTGAACTTCTTAACCATCTCTTCAACTCCCAAATTTCTTCTTCTTCTCCCCCCCCCCCTCCGAGGTAGGGTTTCACTCTAACCCAGGCCAACCTGGAATTCACTATGCAGTCTCAGGGTGGCTTCGAACTCATAGCGATCCTCCTACCTCTGCCTCCCAAGTGCTGGGATTAAAGGCATGTGCCACCACGCCAAGCTTCAAATTTCATTTTCAATTGAAATTAAAGGAGAACCCAATCTTTACAAAAGAATTCCAAGTTATTTGTACACTGTCTCTCAGCATGACCACATACCCTTCCCTAGGTGTAGACAGAATGTAGTGACTGTCTATCAAGAAACAAGGTACAAAAGTGGGAAGTGAGTTTGTGAAAAAAGTACTGTGAGTCATATTGATAGCATACATCCTTGGCTCAAGGTGATGACGAGCACATTACAGCTGTGATATTTTAAAATCCCCAGAATAAACATCAAACTCAAATTAAGAGTCATTTGGGGGCTGGAGAGATGGCTCATCAGTTAATGGTGCTTGCTTACAAACCCTGATGTCCCAAGTTTCTTTTCCCCAGTATTCATGTAAAGCTAGATGCACCATATGGCACATGTATCTGCAGTTTGTTTGCAGTAGCAGGAAGCTCTGGTGTGTGCCCATTATCTCTCCCTCTTTACAAATAAATATAAAATATTTTAAAAATATTTACTTATTTATTTACTAGAGAGAGAGAGAATACATGTGCCAGGGGCCTCCAGCCATTGCTGTAAATGAACTCCAGATGCATGTGCCACCTTGTGCATCTGGCTTTGTGTGGGTACTGGGGAATCAAACCTGGGTCCTTTGGCTTTGCTGGCAAGCACCTTAATTGCTATGCCATATCTC
The DNA here is from genome assembly GCA_036346955.1 of Dipus sagitta. Lineage (NCBI taxonomy): Eukaryota > Metazoa > Chordata > Mammalia > Rodentia > Dipodidae > Dipus > Dipus sagitta. The sequence continues at coordinate 24,229,916 of CM070785.1, forward strand.
CAGACCTATAATATTTTTTAAATTTATCTTACTTTTTTTTTTTTCTTCTAGCTCAGGCTGGCCTGGAATTCACTATGTAGTCTCAGGGTGGCCTTGAACTCATGGTAATCCTCCTACCTCTGCCTCCAAGTGCTGGGATTAAAGACGTGCGCCCGGCTCTTATTCTACTTTTTATGAGAGGGAGGGAGGGAGAGAGGGAGAAAGAGAGAGAGAGAGAGAGAGAGAATAGGTATGCCAAGGCCTTCAGTCAATGCAAACAAACTCCAGATGCATGCACCACCTTGTGTATCAGGCTTATGTGGGTCCTGGGGAATTGAACCTGGGTCCTTAGGCTTTGCAGGCAAGCACATTAACCACTGAGCTACCTCTCCAGCCCCCAAAATATTTTTAAAATTCATTTATTTAATTATTTCTTGGATTTTTGAGGTAGGGTCTCACTCTAGCCCAGGCTGACTGGGATTCACTATGGAGTCTCAGGGTGGCCTCGAACTCACGGTGATCCTCCTACCTCTACCTCTCGAGTGCTGGGATTAAAGGTGTGTGCCACCACGCCTGGCTTTTATTTATTTTTTATTAACAACTTCCATGATTGTAAACACTATCCCATGGTAATGCCCTCCCTCCCCCCACTTTCCCCTTTACAACTCCATTCTCCATCATATCCCCTCCCCTCTCAATCAGTCTCTCTTTTATTTTGATGTCATGATCTTTTCTTCCTATTATGATGGTCTTGTGTAGGTAGTGTCAGGCACTGTGAAGTCATGGATATCCAGGCCATTTTGTGTCTAGAGGAGCATGGTGTAAGGAGCCCTGTCCTTCATTTGGCTCTTACATTCTTTCTGCCACCTCTTCCGCAATAGACCCTGAGCCTTAGAAGGTGTGATAGAGATATTTCAGTGCTGAGCACTCCTCTGTCAGTTCTTGCCAGCACCATGATGCCTTCTGAATAATCCCAAGGTCACTGCCATCTGAAAAGAGAAGGTTCTCTACCAAAAGTGAGAGTAGCATTAATATATGGGTATGAACATTAAGAGAAGTGCTTACTGGGCAGTTTGATGAGCATTGTATGTACATTTAGCCAGACAGCATCAGACATTACACAACCAGGGCTCATTCATACCCCCATTTTAGGTTTTCAGTGTCAGGGATGTATTCCTTCCCATGGAGTGGGCCTCCAGTCCAATTAGAGGGCAGTTGTTTCCCACCATGATGGATGTGTCACTACTGCACCCATTGGCTCATTTGGCCTGGCTGGCAAAATATAAGGCTTGCAGTGTCCACAGTTGAGTATCTTCACTGGAGATTTCTCTCTCTCCCATTGAACTGCATGCAGAATGACAGCTTCCTGTCAGCTGGTCTACATGGAGGAGGTTATCAGCTCAGTTTCACAGGGATTTTTCAGTGGCTTTGCAGCCCAAGTATGTGGAGTCTTCAGCAATAGGGTCTTACCATTTATTCCTGAGGAAACCAAGAGCCTCAGGCAATGGCCTGTAATGTTAAAATATTTTTTAAAAGAGAGTAATTTTGCAAAATTCCTGATGCTCCTTAAAACTGTCAAAGGCCATGAAATACAAGGACAGCTTAAGAAACTCACAGAGCTGAGTAGGCTGAGGAGATATGATAAATGCCACTCAGAATCCTGGGTGGAATCTGAAACATTAAAAGAAAATTATTGGAAAAGAAAATCTAGTGTGCTTTGAATAAAGCTTGGCACTTAATCATTGATATTACCAATGGATATCTGAGTAATTGTGCATCCTAAATACCACATACATATGTCACAGAGATTGTAAACACCTTTACATTGTGACTTGTATAGTAGACTAAGTAGAAACCTTCAAATGCAAGGAGTCAATGAATATATTCTCTGATGATAATACAATCAAATTAGGAATTATAAAGCAATTGTGGGGCTGGGGATATGAGTCAGTAGTTAAAGGAGCTTGCTTCCTAAGCCACTTGGTCTGGGCTGGCCAGTGTTCAATTGCCCAGTACCCACATAAAGCAAGATGCATAAAGTGGCACATGTGTCTGGAGTTCATTTGCAGGGGCAAGAGGCCCTCATCAAGCCTTTCATACATAATCTTTTCTCTGTCTCTCATTGAAAATAAACAAATAGATTTAAAAAATGGCATTGTGGTGTATATGCGTGTGTTGCTGAGCATTGGATCCCCGTCTCCTTCAAGCACCTATTGTTATGGGAAGTCTAGTCACACAGAGATGGCACCAGCGATAGAGTTTAGAATCATAAAATTCATTCATGTTGACATGGAAAGCCCGAGTACTGAGCTCTGATAGCTCAGAGTTTTTACAGACAGTTTGCAGGCAGTCTGACATCACCTTGAATTCTTTATACTATTGATGGGTGTTGCAGTCCAGTTCACATTGCTGGTAGAAATCAACCAACCAACCCAGAGCAGCTTCTGGGAAAAAGAGATTTATTTTGGCTTAGAGGCTCAAGGGGAAGCTCCACGATGGCAGGGGAACACGATGGCATGAGCAAAGGGTGGACATTACCCCCTGGCCAACATAAGGTGACAATAGCAACAGGAGAGTGTGCCATACACTGGCATGGGGAAACTGGCTATAACACCCATAAGCCTGTCCAACAATACACTGCCTCCAGCAGGATTAATTCCCAACTCTCCATCAGGTGGGAACCTAGCATTCTTAACACCTAGGTTTATGGGGGACACCTGACTAAAACCACCACACTCTGCCCCTGGCCCCCATAAACTGCTAACCATACATGATGTAAAATGCAATGCATTCATCTAACTTTAAAAGTCCCCATAGTTTTTTTATCAATCCTAATGATGTTCAAACATCCCCATAGTCCAAGATCTTTTAACTGAGCCATAATACCAAAAAAAAATGACCTCAAAAAACCCATAATGGCACAGAATAAATATTCACATTGCAAAAAATGGCATTGGGCATAGCAAAGAAACATTCAACCAATACAAGATTTAAAACAACCAGGGCAAACATCAAACTTTAGCTTCAAGTCCAACAACTCTAGCCAGTGACAAATCTCCAAGTCTGATAATTCTAACCAGCAACAAGTCTCTGGCATTCTAATTCTGCCCCTCCAGCTAGGCTACTCACAGTCCTGAAAAACTTCATCAGGGGCTGGCAGCTCTCCTTGGCAGTCATCTCGTGGTCTAGGCATCTCCACTGGGTCTCCACTGCAAGGCACAGTTCATCCTCATGGCCCCATGGGGTCTCCATGCAGACATCCAGCAAACCTGCTTCACATTGCCCATGGCCATTTCCAAAACACAAGACCGTGTTGCAAACTCAATGACCCTCTTTCCAGCATTTCTTACCAGGTAGGGTGACAATTTGTTAATCCAGGGGGGAATAAAGAAGACTTTGAAGAACAGGACTCCTTGAGTATTCATGTCGCTTCAAAAATGTCTACATTCTTCCTGTTGCCCCAGTGCAGGTCAGCTAGCCCAATCTCTCAATTGCAGTTGAATGGACAACAGTTCACCCAAAGATTTTTCTTTCTGTGCCATATCGCTCTGCTCACACCAGTTCATTTCTATGCAAAGCAACCCTGCACAACTTCTCAGGACATGGGCATAAGAGCAAGCTTCTCACACAAACTGCTAGCCCAGTCCAAGCAAAGCTCTTTCTCACCCTCATGAGCAAAACCTCACAGTCCATAGTTCTTACTGCATTAAGGTCTTTCAGCTCAGACCAGAATAGTCCATCAAGCTGTACTTACAGTGCTGCAAAGCATCTCTTAGGCCAAGGTTTCAAATCCTTCCACATTCCTCTTGAACATCAGCTCCAAAAGGCCAAAGCCACAGTCAGGTGTCTAGCAGCAATCCCACTCCTCAGTACCACTTTATTGTTGCAGTCCGGTTCACATTGCTGGTAGAAATCACCCAACCAAGAGCAGCTTCTGGAAAAAAAAGAGATTTATTTTGGCTTACAGGCTCGAGGGGAAGCTCCATGATGGCAGGGGAAAAGGATGGCATGAGCAGAGGGTGGACATCACCCCCTGGCCAACATAAGGTGACAATAGCAACAGGAGAGTGTGCCATACACTGGCATGGGGAAACTGGCTATAACACCCATAAGCCTGCCCCCAACAATACACTGCCTCCAGAAGGATTAATTCCCAACTATCCATCTGCTGGGAACCTAGCATCCTTAACACCTAAGTTTATAGGGGACACCTGAATCAAACCATCACAGTGGGTTACAAGTTTCTAAGGTAACATGATATTTTGAGGCACAAACAGAAAATTCCTTAGCAATAAGTCAATGATAAGAAAGTACAAATGTAAAAAAGAAAGCTGTTTGTTCAGGGGTGTTTGTGCCTATGGCTGTATTGATCAAATAACAGACCATCAGGATGCAGCTTCAAAGATAGGGAGGTTTATTGTCTCCATTTTAAAGGCTTGTACAATAGAAAGTGTGTTAATGTGCATCATCTTGGCCTGGTTATGTTAAATTTCTTCTACAACACTACCACTGAACAATATTCCCAGCCCCAAATTCCACTGATTAAAAAAAAAAATAGCATGTGGAGCTGGCAAGATGGTTCAATGGTTAAAGGACCTTCCCTGCAAGGCATGGTAGATCAGGCTCAGTGCTCCAGCCACCCATGTAAAACTTGACTGCATTAATTTGCAGTGGTAAGAGATTCTGGGGTGAACACACTCATATATACACAAACTCACAAACCAAAACAAATATTTTTGTTTATTTTTAAACTTAATTAAATTATTATTATTATTATTTGGGTGGTTTTCTTTGAGGTAGGGTCTCACTGTAGTCCAGGCTGACCTGAAATTCACTATGTAGTCTTAGGGTGGACTTAAACTCACAGCAATCCTCCTACCTCTGCCTCCTGAGTGCTGGCATTAAAGGCATGCACCAGCATGCCCGGCTGTTTTTTTTTTTTTTTTTAATTTTACTTATTTATTTGCAAGGAGAGAGAGAAAGAGAGAGAGAGAGAGAGAAAAGAGAGATGGACAGAAAGAGAATGGGCATGCCGGGGCCTCTAGCCACTGCAAACAAACTCCAGATGCATGTGCCCCTTGTGCATCTGGCTTATGTGTGTCTTGGGCAATTGAACCAAGGTCCTTTAGGTCCTTTCGCTTCTCAGGCAAATGCCTTAACTTCTAAGCCATCTCTCTAGCCCCTAAATAATTTTTTTTTTTTTTTTTTTGCGAGGTAAGGTCTCACTCTAGCTCAGGCTGACCTGGAATTCACTACATAGTCTCAGGGTGGCTTCCAAATACTTCCTTTAATCTGTATACTGATAGTGCTTATATTGCTCAATCCATCCCCCTTTTAGAAACCGTGCCATACATAAAACCCACTACAAATGCCACTCCTCTGTTTTTCTGCATTCAGCAATGCATACATTCTAGGCAACACCCTTTTTATATAGGCCATATTCGTGCTCATTCTGGGCTCCCTGGGCCTCTAGCCACAGGCAATGCCATGACTGATAAAGCCACCCAATTTGCCTTCCTTGTTGAGCTCTGATCCTGTGGCCCAGGCCAAAGCAGCTCACTCTGTACATCACCTTAACGCTCAAACCTTGCGTCTTCTTTTTAAAATCACTAGGGAACAAGCCCACCAGATAGTCAAACAATGCACAAACTGTGTCACCCTCCTACCTGTCCCCCCCTTGGGCGTAAACCCTAGGGGTCTGATTCCCAATGAGATCTGGCAAATGGATGTAACACACGTTCCCTCATTTGGTAATCTTAAGTACCTCCATGTTACTGTGGATACCTTTAGTGGATTCATCTTTGCCAGCCTCCATGCTGGAGAAGCTTCAAAAAATGTCATTGCTCATGTACTCAATTGCCTTGGTGTCATGGGAAAGCCCCAAATTATTAAAACTGATAACGGTCCTGGATATACTGGAAAAAAATTCAAAATTTCTGTTATCATCTACAAATTAAACATATTACAGGCATACCATACAATCCCCGGGGTCAAGGAATTGTTGAGCGAGCCCATCAAACTATTAAACATACCCTCCAAAAATTAAAAATGGGGGATTTATATCCCATAAAAGGCTCTCCAAGAAATATCCTTCATCATGCCCTGTTTGTCCTAAACTTTTTGACCCTTGATACTCAGGGAAATTCAGCTGCTGATCGCTTTTGGCACACGGATACAAAAAATTCCTTTGCCAAAGCCATGTGGAAAGATCCTTTAACCTTGAAATGGAATGGCCCAGATCCAGTACTCATTTGGGGCCGAGGATCAGTATGCTTGTTTGACACCAAAGAAAATGCTGTGAGATGGCTGCCAGAGAGACTTGTAAAACAAGCTGATGATCCTCCAGTGACATCTCACATATCCAGGGAAGAAACACTTCCCTGAGAAAATCTCCTTTTTTTCCTGACAGGGCAAAGCTGGAAGGACCTCAAGACAACTCTGCCTCGGAGGACGCAGCTAACATACTGGAGAGGTCAACTCCCATTCACACTGTGTTTGGCATCATTGAGCCATTCCTGGAGGATACAGGCTCGTCTGGCCATCAAGGGCACATAGCTCTCTATTGGGCCCTCTGTGTCTGTGCTGTGCTCCTGTGTCTATGTGTTGCGCTTGCTTTAATCCTGCAAACGCTTCTTCCTAGACATATATAGCACAATGACGACCTTCACCTGGTGCCTGCTGCTACTGCTACATCTCCCAGCCGCTTGGCCCTCCACATCTCCATTTGCCTGGTGATTTTATCTCATGGAAAACTGGACCTCTTAGGATCAGACACGACACTTTGGATACGTTTTGGCTACTGCTGACTGTCCACCCACAGGCTGCCCCAAGCCTATTTTATTAAATTTTACAGACTTTAAAAACCACCCAAATAAGGTCGCTCCCATCCTATGCTTCCTCTACGATCAAAAACACAATAAATGCAAAACCGCTTGGGTTAAGAAAAGCGTCAGGTGCCCTTGGCACTGGTGTACCATTTGGAGCGCCTCCGTCCCCGCCAAGGGTCAAATCCTGGGCTCTGGATGGTCTGGCCATAAATTCTGGTGCACTAACAGTGGGTATTCCCTCATCATCTAGGATCCCTGGGACTTGCGTTGGACCTCCATGGTCCAAGGGGCCATGTATATGACCAGAGATACAACATGGCCCTCTAGCAAGATCTATATTTGGCGTAGCTTTGTCCAAATTCAGTCCATGGTACACTCTAACATACTACAAGCTGAAAAAGAACTCTCCTCACGGTTATCCTCTGCCTCCCACCCCTTTTCCTGGCTAACCCTGCTCAGAGAAGGCCTAATGGTTGCTAAAATAACACAAATTGGTAACCTTTCTGCTTGTTTTCTGTGCGCCGCCCTCAGGCGCCCCCCTCTTATCGCTATTCCTTATTCTGCTCTCCTTAATCTTTCCTCTACCCCATGGCATCCCATTAACCCCATCCCAGAAGTTCCATTATTTTCTGACTTTCTTCATGACAAATTCCCCTTTTGCTATGGAGGCAATTCTCCCCTCTGCAATTAGACTCTCTCCCTTAACTCCTCCACACTCTATGCCCCTCCAGGGTTCTTTTTTTGGTGTAATGGAACCCTCTACAAAAATATCTCCAGATCCCCCTCTGACCAACTTTGCCTTCCAGTAACCTTAGTGCCACAGTTGACACTTCAGACTCCTGCCAAACTTTTGGAGCCAGCTTTCCATCCTGCCTATCATTGAAAGAGAGTTATCTTCCTCCCCCTTGTGGCGGGCATCTCCCTGGCAGCCTCCACAGTGGCTGCGGGCCTTGCCGGAGGAGCCCTAGGCTACTCCCTGGTCTCTACAGCACAATTATCCCAACAATTCCAATTAGCCATAGAAGCTTCTGTTGTGTCCCTCTCCTCCTTACAAAGACAGGTAACATCAGTCGCCCAAGTAGCCTTACAAAATCGGTGAGCACTAGATCTGCTCACCGCAGAAAAGGGAGGCACTTGCCTCTTTTTGGGAGAAGAATGTTGCTATTACATTAATAAGTCAGGTCTAATAGAAACCCAAGTAAAAAAAATTACATAAGATCAGCCTAGATTTCCAAAAATTAAAATTTTCATCAGCTGCTGAGGACTGGTGGAAGTCCTCCATGTTCACCCCTCTCCTGCCCCTAGCTGGACCCCTAATTAGCCTCATTCTCATATTCACACTGGGACCACTTTTGATCGGCAAGCTCGTCTGCTTCATCAGACAACAGGTCGACTCCCTTACATCCCGTGCGATGTCATGAAGGTATTACAGAGTAAAAGAAAATCATAAACAAGGCACCTTTTCATGTACACTGGTGGAAATATTAGGTAGACAGGTTTCAGCAAAGCTGAGAAATCTCTGATCAAGGCTTCAGATGTTATCACATTTTTAGACTTTGATTGGTGACAGCAGGGCATCTGTTAGTACATTCTAAAAGGATTTCATCTGATCATCTGACAGTCACAAGGATGTTAGGTCAGACACTGAAGTGGTAATGAGTGGCTATTAAATGGCTCAATCTAGCCAAAAATAATTTGGTCTGCACTTGCACCATTCCTTTCTCTCTTCATTGAAATTCAAATCAGTTGCACAGTCTTTGCAGGATAGGCAAAGATTTTTTTTGGTGATGAGCAGACATCAATTCACACATACTGATGTGACAAGAAAGAACTAGGCTGGCTGAGGCTCTGCAATTCTGGAGGGAAGTCAGGAGTGATCCACAGGCACTGCCTTGAGGGTTTGGACCCCCCAGGGGTGTTGACCTGGGTGGGAGTTTGGGAACTAAAACTCCTCAGGCTGCTCTCCCTGGCCTCTCTCCCTGGCTGTGGTAGATGATCATAGTGACTGAAGCACAGCTGGGTGACTATGCCATGGTGATGTGGGGCTAGAGGCTTATGTCTGTTATAGACACTCTGCTACCATTCTAGCCCTTATTTTTTCTGGTCTGGAAATAAGAATTCCTTCACCCATTTCCACCCTCATTTTCTTCTACTTTTTTTCTTCCTACTGCTCCTACAGGCTTTCCACCCTCTCCAATCACCTGGATGCCTCCTCACCCATCTATGGCCTGGTTGCCTTTGGGGATGTCTTGTTTTCTTGCCCTGGAACACAGCTCCCCATGGCCCTGGGCTGCACTTGTCCACCAGGCCTTACTCCCCCTCCCCCGCTCCAGGTGCCTGAGCCCTAGGACAGCAGCTGTGGAGACATAGCTAGTGTAGGGACAGCAGGGGCAGAGAACTGGCTGGTGCAGGACACTGGAGAGTGAGGAGCCCTAGTCTTGGGGAGCTTTATTGACATCAAGGTTGGGGGTGTCTGGGATTTCTGTCCTTAGGCAGGAGCAAGCTCCTCTGCTTGACACTCTAAGCTCAGGACAAGGCAAGGTGCAGGGTACTCTCATGAGCTAGAGGCCAAGGGGCTTGAGGTAGCTCTCTCAATATTGCTAATCACATCTACAAAGACCCTTTTCTAAACAAAGTATATGTTTCAGAGATCAAGTATCATGATCTGATAGTGTAAGGGCAAAATTTCTCCCTACTTCTTTTCTTTTCTTTTCTTTTTTTTGTGTGAATACAAAGTGACTATGAGTACATTTCTCTAGCTTGATGGATTTGTTCTAGACGTTTTATTTAAGTGAATTTGGCTTTTTGTACCTAGTCTTATTCACTTAGGAGAGTGTTTTGGTTTCTGTTTTGTATTTTGTACTGCTTGGCATGGAACCCAGTCAGACCTTTACATAGCCTGGGCAAATGTCCTCTCATTGAGCAATATCTCCAGCCTTAGCACGTCTTCAGAGTGCATCCATGCTGCATGGGAACTGCATGTCGTTTGCCTCCATGATTGAGCGGTGTTGATTATATGGATATACTGCAATTTCTTTAGCCATTCATCAGTTAGTGTACCCTAGCGGAATTTTTACTTTGTGGCTATTGTGAATGAAGCTGCTATGAACATTCATGTACACATTTACATTTAATGTATTTTTATTGTCACTAGCAGTATATAGGGTGCTAGGTTTTTCACTTTCTCCGTGACACTTAATGCTGCTCTTGTCAAATCTAGCTAACTTATTTGTATGTGTTAATATCTCATTTTAATTATGATTTCTGTTTTCATAATTAATATGTATGTTAAGAAACATTCTGTGGCCTAATTGGCTATTTGGGTATTTTGGGAAAATGTCTATTCATATCTTCCTGTTTTGTGTGTGGGGGGTCCAAAAGACATTCTTAGGTATTATTTCTAAGGCATCCACTTTCTTTTTTTCTTACCAAGGTAGGGTCTTACTCTAGCCCAGGCTGACCTGGAATACACTATGTAGTCTCAGGGTGGCCTCGAACTTTCAGCAATTCTCTTACCTGTGCTTACCGAGTGCTGGGATTAAAGGTGTGTGCCATCACACATGACACATCCACATTTTATTTATTTTTATTTATTATTTATTTATTTGAGAGCCACAGACAGAGAAAGGGAGAGAGAGAATGGGTGAAACAGGGCCTCCAGCCACTACAAACAAACCCTAGATACACACGCCATCTTGTGCATCTGGCTTACGTGGGTACTGGGGAATTGAGCCTTGAACCAGTGTCCTTAGGCCTCACAGGCAAGCACTTAACCACTAAGCCATCTCTCCAGCCCCACATTCACCTTTTTGATGACAGGGATCATCATTGGCCTGGTGTTCACAAATAAGCTAGACTAGCAAACTAGTAGCCCCAGAAGTTCTCCAGTGTCCATGTCCATCTCCCCAGCACTGGGACTATAAGCACACTTTACCATATCCAGGTTTTTTTTTGTGTGTGTGTGTGTAAACATGGATTCTGGTGAGTACTCTCTTCTTAGAACAGTTGATTACTCCAACAGAAATGCTACTACTTCACTAGTGGCACATTTTTCCTTGCTGGACAGTTGTATGCTTGAAGGCGACACTGTTGGATAAGGCTGTTGGTGACTTTTCCCTCCTGGAAGGCTGCAGAGCATTTTCTATCACTATGGCAGCTAGTCAGCAGGGAAGCAGCTTCCAATTCTACCCTACCTTGATTTCTCAGTGGCCTGCACTGAAGCAAGTGGTGACTTAAGCAATTGGGCTTTATCATCTAATTCTAATGGCAAACAAGGAGCCTTAGTAATAACCTGTACTATTTGGGGGCCTTAGGGACCTTCTTGACCAGTGACTCACTGGGAAGTATCCTACCTCTGGCACTGAGAATTTTCTGCAGCAACCTATCACTTTGGACACAATATTAACCTCCAGAGGTTAGCACCACTAAAACTCTCCTTTAAAAAGTATATATAAGGCCCAGAAAGCCAAGCGCCACATGTTCTCCCTCATATGTGGATCTTAGCTACAGATGAGTGGGCTTCTGTGAGAGAAGGAAAAAACTCAGTAGCAGAGGCCAGTAAGTTAAAAAAGGAGATATAAAGGGAAGAGAAAGAAAGGGAGGAGGGCTTTTATTAGGTTGGTATTGTATATATGTAAGTAGAAAGATTGAGATGGGGAGGGGATATGATGGAGAATGGAATTTCAAAGGGGAAAGTGGGGGAGGGTAATACCATGGGATATTTTTTATAATCATGGAAAATATTAATAAAAATTGAGAAAAGAAAAAAAGAAGGTAAAAAGAGGGGACTATAATCAAAATACATTATGTATGAAAATTGTCAATAAAAATGTGATTCTACAATCCCCCCCCCAAAAAAAAGAAAGAAAAGAAAATGTAGGGAGAAAGGGTTAGGACAGTGGTATCCTCCACAACTGAAGAATATAGCTGTGTGGATTTACTTATTGTTTAAGAAGCTATGAATTAATTCTGGAAATGCAGGTAGGGTTTTTGATTATATCTGCAGAGCAATCTAATCCTGCTGATTCATTGTTAAAACTGTAAACATTAAATCAAGAATTTCTGACCACTGGAGATGGTGCTTGGTACAGAAACGGCATGAAAACATGCACAGTGGGCCTTGGGGGATGATCTTTTGAGGTATTCCAGCTATGATACCTTTCTTTATCCTGTGGTGATGGCATCCTTAATGTGACAGTAACTTAGGAGATATGTGTCGATAAACATGTCTACTGCATGGTACTTGTTCCAAATTCATGTGAAAGAAGTCTGAGATTTAAAAAAAAAAAAGTATATATAGCTGGGCATGGTGGCACATGCCTTTAATGCCAGCACTAGGGAGGCTGAGGTAGGAGTATCACTGTGAGTTCAAGGCCAGCCTGAGACTAAATAGTGAATTCCAGGACAGCCTGGCTAGTGTGAGACCCTATCTCCTGCGAGGAAAGGATTCATTTTGGCTTACAGTTTTAAGTATAAAATCCACAATAGCAGGAGAAATGATGATACAAGCAGAAGCTGGATATCTCCTCCTGGCCAATGTAAGGGGGACAACAGCAGCAGGAAAGTGTGCCAAACACTGGGACAGGAGAGATATCTATAAAAACCATAACCCAGCCTCCAACAACATACCTCATTAAGCAAGCCTGCAATTCCCAAATTGCCAAAGGCTAGGGAACAAATATTCAGAATATATGAGTTTATGGGGGACACCTAATCAAACTACCACAATATTTTTAAATAGCTAACAACTAAGGGTACTATATGTTTTATTAATAACATCTTTTAACATCTTTAGTTCCCCCCCCCCCCGGGGTAGGGTCTCACTGTAGCTCAGGCTGACCTGGAATTCTCTATGTAGTCTCAGGGTGGCCTCGAACTCATGGCAATCCTCCTGCCTCTGCCTCCTGTGTGCTAGGATTAAAGGTGTGCTCCACCATACCCAGCTCTTTTTCAAACATTTTATAACATCCAGCATTTTATTTTTTTAATAATAATTAATTAATTAATTAAGTTTTTTGGTTTTTCAAGGCAAGGTTTCACTCTAGCTCAGGCTGACCTGGAATTCACTATGTAGTCTCAGGGTGGCCTCAAACTTACAGTGATCCTCCTACCTCTGCCTCCCGAGTGCTGGGATTAAAGGCATGTGCCACCACGCCCTGCACATCTAGCATTTTAGACCTTTTCTCTAGCTTACCCTCTAAATGGTCCACTCCATCATTACTTTAAAATATTTTACTTATTTATTTGTTTAACAGAGATAGGCAGATGAGAGGGGGTAGGGAGAGAGAATGGGTATGCCAGGGCTTCTAGCCACTACAAACAAACTCCAGACACATGCACCACTTTGTGCACCTGGCTTTATGTGGGTACTGGGGAATTGAACCTGGGTGCCGGGCTCCCCTGGCAGGTAGTGCTGAGGAAGGACCAGGCCCGCTGGTTCCTCCCAAGGGATTGAGGAGGAGGGTGAGTGTCGACAGCCAGGAACAAACCACCTAGCCGGGAGTCTCATCAAAGCAGGAACTCACTTTATTGTTACAAGCAGTTACTTATATAACGTTGAAAATGAGGGTGGAGATTTTAGGATGGGGGGAGAGGTAAGGGCCAATAGTAAACCGTGACTTTTGAAATGATTGGTCCCAAGCGTGCCAATAGTGCCAATGGGGGGAGAGGTAAGGGCCAATAGTAAGCCACAACTTTTGAAATGATTGGTCCCAAGCACGTGTGTGAGAACTCTAACTTTCTACACGGAAGTAGCAGGCCAGAGGCCACTAGGCGTCTTGCTGAGTCATAGCTGGCCAGAGACAGGCCACCAAACTTTAGCTAGGCTTAGGAATTTTCACCAGGCCTCACGTCCAGGCCTCTCAAGGCTCAACATCTCCCCCTTTTGTTTTTGTAAGAGCATTAGTCACCATGGCCCCTGTCTTAGGTTGTCCCCCTCTGGGGATCTTTAAAAAAATTTTTTTTTCAATACCTGACAAATTATAAGTTACCACTTTAGAGAGAATTCTGTTGTTTTTAATAATCCTCTATGAAAGTTGAAGTTGACCTAGAACATAAATTTAGTGATTATATTTATGATATCATGTAACAAAGTTGACGTTTTTTTTTTCTTGCCGCTTTTTGGTGTGTTGTTGCAGCTGGGTGGGGTGCCAGCTGTGGATTTGGTGTCTCTTTTGGGTGTAACTGGCAGCACCTGTAAAGGAGGGGGTGAGGAAGGGAGGAAAGACTTCACCCAGGGGAGAGGCTCTTCTATCAGTTTCCTCCAGGTCACAATATAAGGGATTTGATCAGGGTGTCCACTCCTAGGGCTAAAAACAATTTTTTTAACCTCAAGTATAGTATTCAGGTGAAAGGGCCCCTGGTGGCCATCCTACATTGAAGGTAGGCCATTTAGAGGAACAAAATGTAATCTGTTTGTCTTTTTTAATGTTTACCCCGTTGTTATGGGCAACTGTTTTGATGTCCTTCCAGTGCGCGGGGCAGAGTCCTAAAGGGGACGAAGGAATCTGTCTCATGTTATTGAGTCAGGGAAGGAACATCCATAGGATTAGGGCAATGACAAGACACACAAGTATTACACAGACACACAGGGCCCCAAAAAACAGATGCGTGCTACAGAGTCAGACTCAGATCCGTGGTGGACAGAAGAGTCTGAGTCCTTAGGGGACAGGCTCAATAATGCCAAACACTGTGCAGATGGGAGCAGGTCTCCCCAGCAGATTTGCTTCATCTTCTGGGACGGAGCCCTCACTCAAATGAGGGGGCAATATGCCTCGAGTTTTCTCCAGGTCTGCCCACATGGTGTGTCCACTAGGGACATATGACCCGTTCAGAAATACAGAAGCTGCAGATGTAGCTTGCTAGCGAACTGAAAGTGAAAGGAAAGAGAAAGGGAACAGAGAGATGTTGACAAAGAAGCACAGATTATAGAAGCAAAGTTTAGCACATTAAATATGAAGACTGCCTCATAACTTATGAGGGTACACTCACCCGCACACTGATTGACCTCCTCAATGAATGCCTCCTGGTGCCCCACGTTGGGCGCCAGATGCTGGGCTCCCCTGGCAGATAGTGAAGAGGAAGGACCAGGCCCGCTGGTTCCTCCCAAGGGATTGAGGAGGAGGGTGAGTGTCGACAGGCCAGGAACAAACCACCTAGCCGGAGTCTCGTCAAAGCAGGAACTCACTTTATTGTTACAGGCAGTTACTTATATAATATTGAAAACGAGGGTGGAGATTTTAGGATGGGGGGAGAGGTAAGGGCCAATAGTAAGCCACGACTTTTGAAATGATTGGTCCCAAGCGTGCATGCAAGAACTCTAACTTTCTACACGGAAGTAGCAGGCCAGAGGCCACTAGGCGTCTTGCTGAGTCATAGCTGGCCAGAGACAGGCCGCCAAACTTTAGCTAGACTTAGGAATTTCCACCAGGCCTCACATCTGGGCCTCTCAAGGCCCAACACCTGGGTACTTTGGCTTTGCCAGCAAGAGCTTCACTGCTGTTTGAGGGCTGAAGAGGTGGGTTAGTGGTTAAGCGCTTGCCTGTGAAGCCTAAGGACCCCAGTTCCAGGCTCTATTCTCCAGGACCCATGTTAGCCAGATGCACAAGGGGGCGCACGCATCTGGAGTTCGTTTGTAGCGGCTGGAAGCCCTGGCGCGCCCATTCTCTCTCTCTTTCTTTCTCTCTCTCTCTATCTGCCTCTTTCTCTCTCTGTTACTCTCAAATAAATAAATAAAAATGAACAAAAAATATAAAAAAAATTTTAAAGGTTTATAAAAAATAAAAATTAAAAAAAAATTAAAAAAAGAAGCTGTTTGAAATGACTTTTTAATAATTTTTTCTTTGTTTATTTTTATTTATTTATTTGAGAGCTACAGACAGACAGAGAGAGAAAGAGGCAGACAGATAGAGAGAGAATGATGCACTAGGGCCTCCAGCCACGGCAAAGGAATTCCAGACACATGTACCACCATGTCCATCTGGCTTACGTGGGACCTGGAGAATGGAATCTGAGTCATTAGGCTTCACAGGCAAGCACTTAACTGCTAAGCCATCTCTCCATCCCCTGAAATGAGCTACTACTTTTTATAAAGTAGTAGACCAGACTTAGTTTATAATATTTATTCAGTATACACATATAGAACACACTTTTGAAAGTATGAAAGCACGTTAGAACTTTATTAGAAATGTTCTGACAAACTCAGTATTGAGTACACCTAAATCTAAGTATCTTTAGGCTGTGTTTCCTGCTAGGAGTTTTACAGGGCCAGGGAGACAAAGAAAACTGAAACAATTACAGAAAATGTTTACAGGAAGTTTCTACAGGAAGTTCCCATTGCGTCCAAAATGAAACTTGTAGTAGCTTGGGACCTGCCTATCATTTTCTCAGGGACTTTGAGACTCCTCTGTACCCATAGTCCCATTGGTTCTGTCATGCCCACCCAGGAATGCCAAGGAGGTAGGGCTATTAGGGATTCCACTGGGGGATAGCACAAACCTCAAAAGAGATGTGTGCTAAAGCCATTTTCCTTGTACCCCTGCTGTGGTTCCTCAGAGCAGCACTCCCAGGCTCGCAGTCCCCTTGTCAGGCATTTGGGTCTGAGGTAGAGGTCCCGAGGCCACTATGTGGGTTAAGCATTAACATCTTATTATCACCTCCAAGTAGAGCTGCATGGCATAGATGGGGAGGGAAAGAGAGGGACTGGGCCCAAGGTGTTTGTGGCTGGAAGGAAGTCCTGGCATGGTCAAGCTCGAGACAGAGGTGGGGCCCACAGCAAGGGAAGAAAAGAAGCTATGGACCAAGGGAGAGATGGAGGAAGGAGGGAGAGAGTGAACAAGAGAAATGAGAGACAGAGAAAGGTGTATATGGAGAGTAGGAGGCAGAAGAGGAAACTGGAAAGACAGAAAATATATGTACCTGTCAAAAGAAGCAAGACATCTGGGTGTGGTAGCACATGCCTTTAATCCCAGCACTCGGGAGGTAGAGGTAGGAGGATAGCCATGAGTTTGAGGCCACCCTGAGACTACATAGTGAATTCCAGGTCAGGTTGAGCTAGAGTGAGACCAAAAACCCAAAGAAATAAAAATAACAAAGAAGCAAGAAAGAGAAGGTGCATATGTAAAGATGGCGGGGGCGGGGGCAGATATGCATACCTGGTCAGCCAAGAGAGGAAAGAACAAGAGGCAAAGGAGAAATGTCCTCAGGACTTATATATCAATGGCAGTGGGGCATGGTGGACTGGCCAGTGGCAGGACTCTGGCCAGTGGGAGGGGGATGTGTGGGTGAAAACTCAAGAGAAGAGCCAGGATGTCTCCTATGGAGCATAGACTAAAGAAGACCCTTTGAAAGAAAGCTTCAGTTTAGAATTGTAAAGGAGATGGAGTTCTGCGACTGGCAGTCCATATATGAGACAATTTTTGAAAGAGGGAAAGGAGAATGAAGGAACCCGAGAGGTTTTAGGGTGTGGTGGTCATCTTTAGCTTTTTTGAGCTGAAAATGGGGTGGAATTATGCTGGAGGCTTTTCTCTTGTAGGATGTAAGGGCCTCCATCTGTATTCCTGTATAAGGAAACAGAAGTCTGTATCTGGAAGCACAGAAAGCTAGAGAAGGGCCTATGAATGTGAAAAGTGATTATCAAGGGAGCAACAACTGGTTCTGTTGAAATGGAAACAAGTAAGAGGCTTAACTGTAGGTGTGGAGGCCCTGGTATATGAGAATGAATTATGATTCAGAGGCATGTACAGGTTGAGCTTGAAGACAGAAGAGCAAGGAGAGTTGTAACTCAGAGCAATAGGTGTATCAGCTGATCACAGAGATGCCAAGTCACACACAAAAAGATTATAAGTGGGCTATTCTATGAGGCTAATACAGCCCAAAATAATTTTTGCTCAAGGTGGTTGTTGTAGTCAGGTTCACATTGCTGGTAGAAATCACCCAACCAAGAGCATCTTGTGGGAAAAAAGAGGTTTATTTTGGCTTACAGGGTTTAGTGGGAAGCTCCACGATGGCAGAGGAAAACGATGGCATGAGCAGAGGGTGGACTCCGCCTCCTGGCCAAAATCAGGTGGACAACAGGAACAGGAGAGTGTGCCAAACACGGGCAAGGGGAAACTGGCTGTAATACCCATAAGGCCGCCCCCAACAATACACTGCCCCCAGTAGGCAAATCTCTACCAGCGGGGAACCTAGTATTCAGAACACCTAAGTTTATGGGAGACACCTGAATCAAACCACCACAGTGGTTAACATTTAGTTCTTCACAATTGGTGCAGTTCATTGTTGAAGTTCTAGTAACACAGTGTGGATGTTATGAATGCTGGCCTTTAGTTCCCTATTTGTCAAATATTATGTTTCACTTTGTGCACATGGCAGGTTGCTGTCCTGCATGGCTAGGAAGTTCCCTCTTAGAGTCTATTAGTTGATACTTAACGGGCATGGAGGCAGCTCTTCAGGATAGTTATGCTTATCAGAGCCATTAAGGGAATAATTTCCTGGATCATTTAAAGTCAGTTAGCCATTATAATATGGTCATTACATCTGCATGAATTTTCTGTATGAGACATGACATTTATAGGTAAAATATCAGACAGATATCATATCTAAGATTAAATGTAGTAATTAAGGATTGCTGCCTGTAGGAGTAAGGAAGAAGGTATTCTTAACTTGGATAAGCAAAGTTACTTGAAATTGTCTGAGAATAGGAAGTGTAAGAAACTAGTACTTAAAAATAAAAGTCTTAGGCCAGGTGTGGTGGTGCATGCCTTTAATCCCAGCCCTCAGGAGGCAGAGGTAGGTGGATCACCATGAGTTTTAGGCCACCCTGAGACTACATAGTGAATTCCAGGTCAGCCTGAGCTAGAGTGAAACCCCACCTTGAAAAACCCCTAAAAATAAAAAAAAATTTAAAAAGTCCTTTACTTTGTTGGTACAGGCTCTGATTTAGAAGAATTGGTAAACGTGTGTCAGGCTGGAAAATCTAAAAGCACTGATTATTATTGTCAGTTATTTATTTAATCATGGGAATCATGACCTTTGTAGAATTAGGCCGAAGTTTTGTCCATTAGAATAAGTTTTTGTTTTTTTTTCTACTAAACAAGTGAAGTTTTATCTAGCAGGAAACTGTAAGATCAGAACTATATCTAAGCATAAAGATAGATGTTTTATAAAAATTGTCATATTTGTACATTGGGAAAACATATGTGTTGGGCCCTGAAAGGCCCAGGCATGAGGCCTAGTGGAACTTCCTGAGCCTAGCTAAAGTTTGGTGACCTGTCTCTGGCCAGCTAGGACTCAGCAAGACGCCTAATGGCTTCTTGCCTGCTACTTCCGCATGGGAGTTAGAATTATTTCAATAGTCACAGTTTACTATTGGCCCTTACCTGTCCCCCCATCCTAGAATCCCCGCCTTCATCCTGAACATTATATAGGCAACTGCTTGTAACAATAAAGCGAATTCCTGCTTCGACAAGACTCCTGACTCAGTGTGGTTTTTCTCCAGTGGCCAGGAGAGGTCTGAGTCATCGGACGCTCATCTCCTCCTCAACCCCTTGGGAGGAACCAGCGGGCCTGGTCCTTCCCTCAGCACTACCTGCCCCTGCCGGCGGAGCCCAGCACATATGTTTAATTTTTAGACATAATTTTAGTCAGTGCTCAATAGAAACTTCAGTTAGTAAGAGTCCAACAAGCCGGGCGTGGTGGCACACACCTTTAATCCCAGCACTTGGGAGGCAGAGGTAGGAGGAGTGCCATGAGTTCGAGGCCACCCTAAGATTACATAGTGAGTTCCAGGTCAGCCTGAGCTACAATGAGACCATACCTCAAAAAACAAAAACAAACAAACAAAAAAAGAGTAGAACATTTTTTTTATTTAAAAAATATATATATGTAGCTGGGCGTGGTGGCACATGCCTTTAATCCCAGCACTTGGGAGGTAGAGGTAGGAGGATCGCCATGAGTTCGAGGCCACCCTAAGATTACATAGTAAATTCCAGGTCAGCCTGAGCTAGAGTGAGAGCCTACCTGGAAAAACCGAAAAACCAATATATATATTATACTTTTTATTGACAACTTCTATACTTAGAGACAATAAACCATGATATTTCCCTCCCCTCCCCCACTTTCTCCTTCATAACTCTGCTTTCCGTCATATCCTATACCTCTCTCCATTAGTCTCTCTTTTAACTTGATGTCATCATCTTTTTCTCCTATTATGAAGTTCTGGTGTAGGAATTGCTAGGCACTGTGAGGTCATGGATATAGAGCTCAACTTCTGTCTGGACAGTTGCATGTAAGCAGTTATACCCTTCCTTGGACTCTTACATTCTTTCTGTCGCCTGTTCCGTAATGGACCATAAGCCTTGGGGGTGTGTGTGTGATAGAGATGTTTCAGTACTGGACACTCCTCCATCCCTTCTCAGCACTGTTGCCTTTTGGGTCATCCCAGTGATCATTGCCATCTGAAAAGAGAAGCTTCTCTAACCAGAAGTGAGAGTAGCATTAATATATGAATATGAACATTAAGTGTAGTGTTTTCAGGGCAGTGTGATGAGAATAATATATGCATTTATCCAGACAAGAGCAGGTTTTATACCTGTAAGGCTCATGACCTCCCCTGCCATAGGCTTTTGATTAAGTTTTCAGTACCAGGCATGTATTCCCTCCCATAGAGTGGGCCTTCAGTCCAATTAGAGAGCAGTTGGTTTCTCCCAGAGCAGACATGCCACTATTGCACTCGTTTGGTCATTTGCCCTGTCTGGCCAAACTTGAGGCTTCCAGTGTCCACTGTTTACACCACTGATGACTTCTGTCTCCCATAGGTTTGTATGCAGTGCAGCTTTTTCCAGCTTTCAGTTTGCTGGGCTACAGGAAGAAGGTTTTCTGCTCAGCACCAGCTTGATTTCTCAGTGACTTTGCTGCTCAGACAAGTGAAGTCTTCACAATAGGGTCTTACCATCTCTTTCTCAAGGGAAACAAAGTGCCTTGGCAGTTGCCTGTAATGTTTTGGAGGCAACAAGAACCTCCCTAGCCAACGACTTACTGGAAGGTATCCTATTCCTGGCACTGAAAATTTTCTAGTGATAATCTATGGCTTCTGGATGTGCTATTATTCAAAAAATTAGGTTTTCATATGTCTTATTCAGAGTATCTTGAATTTTGATTGACCCCCCCCACACACATTTTTTTTTTTTCGAGGCAGGGTGTCACTGTAGCTCAGGCTGACCTGGAATTCACTGTGTAGTTTCAGGGTAGCCTCGAACTCATAGTGAGCCTCCTATCTCTGCCTCCCGAGTGCTGGGATTAAAGGCGTGCGCCACCACTCCTGGCTACCCTTCTTTTATACAATCTCTTCCCCTGACCTTGCTTAGGGCTTTCCAGTCCCTGTAATCTGTTCTTCTACTTACATATATACCATACCATTCCCTTAGGTCCTTCCCTCTCCTCCCTCCCTTATAGACTTTTTCTAGCTTACTGGCTTCTGCTACCAAGTTTTGGTTCCAGCTCACACACAAGTCTATACATTTGTAGCTAGGATCCACATATGAGAGAGAACATGTGACATTTGGCTTTCTGGGCCTGGGTTACTTCACTTAGTATAATTATTTCCAGATCCATTCATTTCCCTGCAGATTTCACTTTTCTTTACTGCTGAATAGAACTCCATTGTGTAAGGGTGCCACATCTTTATTATCTATTCATCTGTGGAGGGACATCTAGGCTGGTTCCATTTCCTAGCTATTGTGAAT